>CM038467.1:63752386-63960793 GCA_021464415.1 Lonicera japonica
TTTATTCGAGGCTCGTGGTGGGACAACGCTCATCTTTGTGGTTGCCCTATCTCGGACTTCAGCCTCTTGTTTGACTATGACTGGGGAGGCTTCATTCTTGCAGTCCTTTATGATGCCATGGACCAGGTCTCTCGCCATTTAGCCCTGAATCTCAAGGGCTTTTCTCTGCTGTGGGATAATACTCTTGGTCTGTTTTGTTTTTTAGTCCTTCACGTATTACCTGTTTGATTATTGCTGATGTTCTCTATTTTTTCCTCTTCAAGCTGGTTTGTAGCTTATACCCGCCTGGTTGCGCCCAGGTGGATCTCCTCGTTGAGAACAAGGACCAGTTCCCTTTTCTCCGCCGATTCACTGCGGGGGAACTACAGGCTCCCTATGTATACCGGACTCGGGAGACCGGAGCTCCTGTCATGACCTGCAGACAGGTAAAATATTTTTTAGTTTTCTTGCTCTTCAATAGTTAGATAAAAATATATAATTTCTGAGAATAAAAACTTGTTCTCTTTTCAGGTTGTGGGCCCCTTGGGGTGATCTGGGTCCTCATCATGGGTATGGTCGTGCTCTGACCGCCTCGAGGACCAGGCGGCTTATCTGGGATGAGTACGGCCTTCTCTTCTACTTGGGCGAGAGGTTCATTCGTCAGCACACGCCATCCCATGGCCTCGTGTTCCATTGTTCCCTCCTGTTCTGATGAGGCGGACGGGCAGATCGACCCGTGACGGTGCAGGCTTTGGTTGACGACTCGGCTTCCAGACGTTCGTCGAGGAGGGAGACTATGCTATTTTTGCTGCCCGTTACCTGATGAGGGAGCTGAAGGGACTCGGGGACGGTCTTCTATGAGAGATCGGCATTGGGAGGTGATCCTCATTACATACGGGACAGACCCATTTAGCTAGGGCGGTTCCGGGTCATTTCCACCTGTCCCCGATCAGAGGGACAACATTCCGGATTCTGAGGATGAGGATCCTGAGGGAGAGAGGGATGTTCCTTTGCGGCTGAGGGCGGTGGTCGCCAGAGGGCGAGGAGGTGATGCGACAGCGGTTCCGGACCATCACCTCAGGCGACACCTGTGAGGGAGCAGCGTGCTGAGGGCTTCGAGTTTCCCACCGGCACTTCTTCTGTCTCCGGGGTCCTTTTTGCTGCTGCTGAGGCTGCTGAGAGAGCGGGATTGTCTGAGAGGTCCTGGGAGCCTGCGGACCTTGGGGCAGATTATGAGCAGTTCGGCGCGGACTCCTCCAGCTGCGGTGGCTACTCCTTCCAGTGGGGTACCTCCTTTGAGGGCGACGGCCATAGTGGATCCTCCGGGGTCCGTACCTACGCCACGTTGACTCCTCTCCCGGCACTGTCATGGGTCCTCCTACCCGATCTCAGGTTTCGGGGGTTCTCATCCCGGCCTCCCTTGTTCCCGATCCGTGAGGAGGGCGAGTCTACTTCCGCTGGTGTTCCGGCGGGGTCGTCTATTCCGTGGGTAGATCTACCCCCACTCCCCAGGATATTTCTTATGTTGGCGCTGGATTACGTCGATATTCCGTCCCGATACCCTCTTCCTGAGGATACTTTTGACTTTTGGGTGGTCGCCCTGATGACGAGGATACTTTATTTTACCTTTTCTCGATACCTTTATGTCTATCTCTATATATTTGCCTGTGCTGATTCTTTTTAACGTCCTTTTTTTACAGAGATGAGCGTACGGGTGGCAGATCTTCGGGCTTGGTACGCCCAGTACCTTACCTGGAACCTGCTCCAGTATGTCGGTCGAGACCCTCCAGCCTACATGCGTGAGTATCAGAGGCTATCGACGTCTCTTTACGGCCGGACGACCCCCTGACTTCCTCTCATGCCCGGACGATTCTCGGAGCAGTAGTCGGACTTCCAGGCGTTCCCAATCGTCGGTGATTCATCCTACGGCACCGTCCAGTCTACGGGGCCTTCTCAGGCGCAGCTCCTCCTGCTCCCAGCGTCCCAGTCGTTGATCTTACTCCCAGGAGGGCTCGGGTGATAGCGGGACGTGTGTCAAACGCGCCCACGTAGATTAGTTTTCCTTTTTCCTGCATTTTAGTGTTAGTTGGACAAATATGTATTTTATTAGACATGTTTAGACAGATATTTAAAAACTTTCTTTTATTGGTTTTATAAAATATCTTTATCTGTGTTTGATTATACTCTTATTCTCTGTCTGTGGAAGATATATACACACACACACATATATATATATGAGTAAAAATTTTTAGAAGTCATACCTTGTATGTAGTGATATTTATGTTTCCTGCAAAAAAGAACAAAGTGAAACAAAAAAAAAGCATCCAGAAGTGATTCTTTGGCAAAGATGACTATATGTATAAGGAAAACAAAAGTAGGGTGCCCCCCCCAGATGGGTTTGTCGCGCGACAATCCCTTCTGGACATGGGTTTGTCGCGCGAACACTTCCCCTTGGAAGTGGATTTGTCGCGCGACAAACAGGTACAGGGCACTCCTTTTTGCTATAAATACACCCATCTTCCTTCCTTCATCTCCACACCTCTCCCAAAATGTCTTCCTATCGTACAAACTCTGATTCTCTTATGTTAATGCTCGAGATGCTTTGATACTTCTAAAATGGTCTGAACTTTGGTGTATTCAGTCCTTTGGCGGGCTGCGTCATCGCCCTGTAGATTTTTCCTTTTTGTTAGGCGCCCTTGCATTTTTGGAGCCTGTGGATCACCTTTTCCGTTTTGGGCTTGACGAGCTCTGCCCGACTTACGAGGAGTTTTCCTGGCTGCTACGTTCTGACGTCTGTCTCCCGATGGCAGTCCCCATAGAAGAAATCGGTCCTCGAGATATGTTGATTGCTCTGTTACCATTCCCCCAGCGCCTGTGATGGTTTTATGTCGACGGGCTCCTTGACCTCTACAAAATGGTGAGGTTTTTTCATCGTATGAAGATAGGGCCTCTTACGGCGTGGGCGTACTGCAGCGGCCCTGATTTGCCTGGTTTCCTGATATGCTGCTGGTGACGGGTTCTTCCCGTGTTGATCGACTATCCTGAGTCTGATTTACCAGGCTAGAAATGGGGATCTATAGTGCCGATCATTCTTGCAGAGACCCTGAATGGTCTTGATGATGTTCAACGGGGGCCCTCGCCCTTCTTTCGGGGGAGCCCGCGTCTGCTATACATGTGCGCTAGAAGCTTTCGATCGGTGTTTCAGCGAGTTCGGCTCGACAATCCGACTCATTTCTTCCATCGGCCTCTCTTTGGTGCTTTGACCATGTCTTCCTCTGATTGGACGGTGTGGTTTTCGGAAACTTTCGGGCTATCCGGTGGAACATTCCTTGGTGGAAGCTGAGGGCGATGGTACTTAGTACTGGGGGTCAGAACTACATTCTCTCCGCGGCTCTGGTTTTACTTCCTTTTATCTCCCTGGGCGTCTTCTTCGGCAGTTTAACATTCCTCAGGAGGTTCCCTTGGTCTGAACAACTTCTCTTCTTGAGTCTAAATTTGACCCCACATGTTTCTTTATCTGTAGAGAGGATGTGGCGTGCTCGACTGACTCGTCAGTTCAATTATGCCCGTTTTGGTATTACCCGGCCCCTCCCGGGCTGATATCATCCGCTCTTGCTGGCAATCTCTGGAAGGAGAACTGATCGACGACCCCTTTCAAATGGAGTGGTTCCGGTACATGGATACGGAGGCTACTGATGATAATATTGTCTTTACATATCAGATCTTGACGAAGCTCGGATCGACTGGCTATTGAGGAACCAGTGTGGCCAACCCCTAGGGATTAGTTTCTTTCGTATTTGTTATGTCTCTTTTGTAACCTTTGGTGTTCTGAACCACCTTTTAATAATATATGAGGGACTGCTTGTGGGAAATAAATTTATTTACAAAGTTTAAACCGGGCCTGAAGTCACTTCCCAGGTTGCCTACGTTCCCCTTTTTGATTTTTATAAAGAACAAAAAGTTTTGAGTTGGGGCTCAGTTTACGTAGTTCTTGTTATATGCCACACCTACTGATAATACTTCTTCAGTCGATCCATGTTGACTGGTGAATGTAGTAACTGCCCATCCAAATCAGTGAGTATAGCGGCACCTCCTGTATCGATTTCTTTGACGATTACGGCCTGTCCACTTCTGCCCGAACTTACCCTCGGATCTCTGGCTGGTTCTCGAATTTCTTTCAATACGATATCGTTCTCATTGATACCCCGAGTCCTCACCTTCCGGTTTAAATGCTCGAGCGATTCTCTTCTGATACCCCTGATGGTGGTACGCGGCTTTCAACCTCTTTTCATCTAGTAGGGCTAGCTCGTTATAACGTCCTGGACCCACTCCAGTTCATTGACTTGATTTTCTAGTATTACCCTGAGGGAGGGGACTTCTAACTCAACAGGGAGGACTGCTTCCATCCCGTATGTAAGAGAGAACGGGTTGCCCCGGTGGAGACCCTCTCGGTGGTGCGATATCCCCCAAAATGCATAAGGTAATTTTTCTGGCCAGTCTCGACAGGTGTCGGTCATCTTACTTAGGATATTCTTCAGATTTTTTTATTGGCGGCTTCAACCGCCCGTTGTTTGTGGCCTGTATGGCGAAGACCTGTGTCTGGTAATTCCGAATTCTTCCATGATGGTATTAGCTTCTCCTTCAAAGTGGGTGCCGTTATCTGAGATGAATCGTTGGGACCCCATATCGGCAAACGATATTCCTTTTGATGAATCGGGCTACTTTTTTTGCGTCCAGGGTTTGGTAAGACTCGGCTTCTACCCATTTGGTGATGTAGTCGATGGCCACTAGTATGAATTCATGGCCGTTGCTGCTTTGGGCGAGATCTTCCCAATGACGTCGATTCCCCAGGTTGCGAAAGGCCAGGGAGCAGTCATGGTGTAAAACTCTTTTGGAGGAAGCTTCTGGATTTAGCATAAATTTGCACTGTGACAGCGGCGTACGTGATTAGCGCAGTCGTTTGCAGGGTAGACCAAAAATAACCTTGTCTGATGATTTTGCGGGCAAGCGTATCCGCTCATATGAGGTCCGCAATCGCCTCCACGTATCTGCTCCATCATTCAGACTGATTCTTCTTCGGTGAGGGCACTGAAGATGTGTCCCGTCGTAGTTCCTTTTATATAACCTTCCGGCACAAAGTATGAACCCTGATGCTAATCTCTCAGCGTGACCCGTGTTTTCTTGTCTGTTTTCTCAGGATACTGATGGTTCTTCAGCAGTTCCAGATATCGTAAACCCAAGCGGTTGAATCCCCTTCCCCTTCATTCTCTACCTCCAAAGCCGTGCAGTATGCTGTTCTGACTTCTTCTGCACCGTAAGAGTTATTTTCTTCCATTCCTTCTGGGATATCGATCATAGATGCCAGGGTTGCCAGTGCGTCAGCAAAACTGTTCTGAGACCGGGGGAGATAGTAAAACTCTGCATGCTTGAACTTTCCCGCGATATCCTCCAGTCGCGAGAAAGGGACTAATTTCTCATCTCTGATCTTCCATTCTTTCAGAACCTGGTGAACCACTAGTGCTGAATCCCCGTATACCTGTATCCTCTTATTACCCTTTTGAAGAGCGATCTCTAACCCAGTATGCAGGCTTCATATTCAGCCATGTTGTTGGTGCAGAAGAAGTCCAGTCGATATGATACCGGGGAGTGAGTTTGGTCTGGAGAGACTAACAGATGCCTATCCCGTTTCTATTCCGATTGGCGGCCCCGTCCAAAGTACAACTTCCGGTCTTCATCAACCTCGACATTCATGATGGTTTCATCTGGAACTCGGCTTCTTCCAGCACGTCCCCCAATACTGGATTATGGGCCAGGTAATCAGCTATGATCTTGCCTTTGACCGCCTTCTGGGTCATGTAGGTGATGTCGAATTCGAGAGTAAAACAGCCATTTTTCCATTCGGTTCGAGAGAGCCGGTTCTCTCAGAAGAGGTATTTCAACGGATCAATCTGTGATGCCAAGATGACTGAGAAGACTAGCATGTAGTGTCGTAGTTGTTTCTGCGTTACCCAGACGAGAGCGGTGCATGATTTCTCCAATGGTGTGTAGTTTATCTCAAATGGGACAGTTTCTTGCTGAGGAAGTAGATGGCCTGCTCTTTCCGGGGTATCAGTCAGGTGTTGGGCTAGCATTGCTCCCGCGGCTGAATCAGTGACGGTTAGGTATAAAATTAAGGTAGTCCCGTTTGTGGTGGGGCTAAAACTGGGGGTTTGGAGAGATATTCTTTGATTCTATCAAAAGCTTCTTGGCACTGACCGTCCCACTCTCCTGGTGAAGATTCCTCAGGAGCTTGAAGATGGGCTCGCAAGTCTGAGTGAGCTGAGAGATGAACCTACTGATGTACTGCAGATTACCCAAAAATCCTCGAACTTCTTTCTCGGTACGAGTTTAGGCATTTCTTGGATAGCTTGAACCTTGGCAGGGTCTACCTCGATTCCTCTCTTACTGACAACATAACCTAGGAGTTTTCCCTTGGTCACCCCGAACACACATTCTGCGGATTGAGTCTCATCTGTTACTGGCGGAGCCGGTCGAAGAAGGTTCGCAGGCTGTATGTGACCTTCCCTTTCCTTTGATTTGATTATCATGTCGTCCACGTACACCTCTACTTCTTTTGGATCATATCGTGGAAGATAGCGTTGGCTGCTCTCTGATAGGTTGCCCCGGCGTTCTTCAGCCCCAATGGCATAACGGTGTAGCAGTATGTTCCCCATGTGTGATGAATGCAGTTTTCTCCTGGTGATCCGGGTGCATCTTGATCTGGTTATACCCGGCAAAACCATCCCACAATGAACTTTAGGGCGTGATGGCATGTTAGTGTATCTATTATCAAATCAATGTTGGGCAATGGGAAATCGTCTTTCGGACAAGCTTTGTTAAGATCCCGGTAATCCACACACATGCGGACCTTCCCATTTGCCTTTGGAACGGGCACAATGTTGGCTAACCATGAAGGGTAATCGATCACCCGTAAAAACCCTACACTCAGTTGTTTCATTACTTCTTCCTTTACTTTCAGAGACCATTCTGGCGTAAGTTTCCTTAACTTTTGTTTGATAGGTCTGAACTCCGGTTTGGTATGTATCTCGTGCATGACTATCTGACTGTTCAATCCTGGCATATCAGCATAAGACCAGGCGAAGACATCCACGTACTCTTTCAGAGTTTGTGTGAATTCCTCTTTTTCTGCTTCACTCAGACTTGTCCCGATGCGAACCTCCTTTCTTTCCTCTTCTGTCCCGAGGTTAATTTCAAGAGTGTCTCCTTTCTCGCTCTGTATACGCTGTTCCTCCCGTTCAGGGTGTTCGTTTAGTCTTTCTAACTCCTTATAAGCTATTACAGAATTACAAATAACAGGATAACGCAAAATAGAGTCTTCTTCATTGATAATAGTGTTTACAGGTACAAGTTTAAAAAATAAATCTAGGAGTGGCCCTTTCCTAGCCTTACTCTCACTCTCACCTCTCACCCTTACAATTTCACTCTTTTCCCCTTCTCTTGGGTAGTCTGGATCAGCGTGTATCAGGTGTACAGGGTCATCCCTTGGCTCGTCATCCCCTAGAGCCATGATGTCGAAGAGATCTCCGATCATTTCTTCCTCCTCACCCTTCTTATCTTCATTTTCTTCTTTCAACCCGATTGTCAATTTGGTGGAGAAACTGTGTTCGATGCTTTCCTTGATATATAGGTCCTCTTCGTAGAAGATTTCCCATCCCGGTAGGTTTTCTCCGTCGCTGTTTCTCCAAGGTTCCTGAAAACCGCAAAAGGGGAAGTCTTCTCCTTCTTTGACAAAAAACCCGTTCAAAAAGCTGAAACTCGGATACTGATGCCCCCGGCCCCCTTTTTGCTGATCGTCTTCCTCAGTGTGTTGGTACCCCAAACCTTCCCTCTCGTACCTTGCTACTGGTTCCAATGCTTGAAGTAGTCCTGGTTGTCCCATTCCCAGACCGGCTCCAGGCAAGTATTTCATCCTCTCATCATAACATACTTGTAATCTTGGTGCTGAGACCGGGATATTGTCAGGGGGAAGATACCTGATTGTCTGGGTGCTAAGAGTTTGTACTTGAGGCTCGTAAGAAAAGCCTCCCAACTGTATGCTCTGGCTCCCGATTCCCAAAACTGGTAACTCCAGATCTGCCAAGGTCCTTTCAGGATCTCCTTGGATGGTAATTATGTTCCCTTCAAACGGTATCTTGATCTTTTGGTGCAAGGAGGAGGGGAGTGCTCCTATGTCGTGTAGCCACGCTCTTCCCAGCAGGAGGTTGAAACTGGAGGGAATGTCTATGATCTGGAAATCGGCCGAAAAACTTCCGGGACCGACCATGAGATCTAGCTTTAGAGAACCCAGAACGGCCCTTCTGGTATTGTCGTAGGCCCTGACAGTTACGGCGGATGGAGAAAGTTCTGAATCCAAGATACCCAGGCATTTAGCAGTCTTCAATGGGCAGACATTTATGGTTGACCCATTGTCGATAAGGACTTGTGGCAAAATCTTCCTCGGGTCGGACAGTGATATGGAGAGCCAGGCTGTGTTTCCTCCCCAATGGAGACAGATCCTCATCTGAAAATGACAGACTTCTTTGGACTGTAAGTGACCCGATCATGTTTGGCAGTTGTTCGGGTGTGGAGTCCGGTGATATCACGGCTTCGTCCAGAAGTTTGATGAAAGCGGTCCTGTGGGGTTTAGAGGCAACCAAGAGGCCCCAAATGGTGATGTGTGCCTGGGTCTTCTTCAACTGCTCAAGCACTCTATCTTCTCCTATTTCCTTAGGTGGCGGTGTTTTCTCGGCCTCCGTCGGTGGTGGTTGGTATACCCTTCCTGAACGGGTGATCTGTTGAATCCAAAGGGATGCCGGGTCTGATTCCTCTGAAGCTTCTGACGATTCAGGCTCTGTCGACCAACTGAAAGTCCCGGGGGAGGTTTCTGTCATACAGATTGTCTCCCTGGGTGGGTTTTGGGATTTTCATGACTGTTTCTTCTTATTCTGGGTCCATCCTATCCCAGATTTTTCGGGATTAGTCTTGATTGCAAGCGGCTGTGAGATCCCCTGATTCGTCTTTCCTAAACCCTGCCCGGGTAGGAAGTTCATTTTGGCCATCCATTGGTCAATTATGGGATTGAGGCCCGGAGTAACTTGAGTTTTTACTGGCAGTACAACGGGTGCCCTGTAGGCTGGGTCATCTCGTATGAGCCCCACGGGGTCAAAGCCTTCTTCATCAGTGGTTAAGGCATTGATTCCTGCAGGTGGAGCATGGTTAGGGAGTGGATTGTTGACAACATTGGGTCCGCCGGGTGCGGGGATGGTTCCGGCTTCAATGAGGTCTTGAATACGATGACGAAGGGCCAAACAATGCTCCGTGTCATGCCCTGCAGCTTGATGATACGCACAATTCTCATTCATTTTCCAGGTACTTGGAATAGGATTTGGTGGAGGGCGCGGGTTGAGTGGAGTGATTAGTCCGGCCTTTCGAAGCAGCTCCAGACTTTTTACCAGGGTAGTGGGAAGGGTGCAGAAGTTTCTCCTTTTTTTGTCCTCGGTGTTTGAAGGGCCCCCCTGTGCGGGCCAACTCATCGGAGGTGGCTGTTGTGGTTGTTGAAAAGGGTTCTGTTGATAGGGGTATGAGCTTATTTGGTTCACGGCGGTAGTGGCCGTCTTTTTCCCGATGTAAGCGGCTTTCTTGGTATCGGTTTCAGCTTTCTTGGCCAATTCTTCCTCTACTTGTGACCCCATACTCAACAGGGCCCTGAAGTGTGGGAATACATGCTTTCCCATGCAACTCAGTACGGCTGGAGTGAAGTTCTTCTGAATGATTTCCAGCTTGTTCTTCTTCATCGGGTCGTTTAGACATTTGGGAGGCCATCTCCCTCCAGCGGGTGACAAAGTCGCTGAAGCTTTCTTTCTCGCCCTGTTTGGCCATTTCCAGGTGTTTACGGGTAATTTCCAAATCCTCGTTGGACCCGTATTTGGTCATAAATTCTTTGACGATATCCCCCCAAGTCTGCGTGTGATGCCTTTCTAGACCAAAAAACCATCTCAGGGCGGCCCCCGTGAGAGTCATGTGAAAGGCCTGTGCTAATTCCGGCTCTCCACAACCGGACACTTGCATGGATCTGATGTAGGACTGTAGGTGGGTTTTGGGGGGCGTGGTTCCAGTGAACTTGGTGATGGAAGGGAGTTTGAACCCCTGGGGTAATCTTGCTTCTGGGTAGAAGGAGAAGGCATTCATATCCGTGATCTCGTCTGCTCCTTTTATTAGGGACACCCCCTTCTGTAGGACCCTCATCTGCTCTTTCAGCTTCTTCATTTCCTCACTCTCTTTTGACACCTCGTCGGGCTGTTCCCGTGCTATTACCGATTCTGCATATACTGCCCGAAGTCGGTTGATGTCTGGGTATTCATTAGGGAGGGCTGCTGGGGCCGGTGGTGGAATGGGTCTTGCAGGTACTTGTGGCCATGGTTGGTAGTGGGGGTCAAAGCCGGGTTGTACTTGGGGTGGCGGCTAGACTATGGGTGGCTCTTGCTGTTGATAAGTGGGGCCTGAATCTGGGGCCCATTGGTTCTGATTGTTGGGGTCGGTTTGAACGGGACCAGCTACGATAGGGCCCGTTTGGGGTGGATTGGTTCCTTGAACCGGGGGGAGTACTTGTGAAGACTGTCCTTGGTTCGGATCTCGATTCGGCGGTAGTCGATCAAACCCCGGTGGTGCAGTTCGTTCGGCTGATAATTCTTCTATTCGGATCCGGGTACCCTGTTGCTCGTTCGTGAGGTTTGCCAGATCCCTGCTGACGGTCATGAGTAAACGGTGCATTTCGGCTAGGGTTGGCTGAGCTGATGATGCCTCGGCTAGGCTCTGATCTGTCTCTCGATTCTCGCGTTCATCGGCCATTTCAGGTGTGCTTGGTCTTACTAGTCTTCCAGTGCGATCACGGCCGGCCCAACCTTCCAGTCTGTTGTTGCTTCACGACTGTAGACGAAATCACGTGGCGAAGATGAAGGAAGACTGTGATGCGACTCGATTTTTGCCAAAAGAACCACTAAAAATTGCCGAGAAGAGCCTCGGATTTTAAAAAGGGTGTCGAAAAGTAAGCCGTAAAGTGGTACATCCCCTACGGCTGTTTGACAAGTGTTTTAACTCGATCTTATATGCAGCGCAGGTGTACGAACGGTTAAGGCTTCAGGCTCCCTCCTATTTGGCAAGACCTTGCGATATACCCCAGGGGCGGGTACGTGCAAGAATCTTTTGATATACTTCCCGGGTACGTGAGTGTTCTCGTCACTCGATATACCTCGGGGGCGTACTTGGCCAAGGAGAGTGGAAGTAAATGCTTTCGGTTTATGTTGGCCCAAGCAAGCCAACTCCCTACTCACTTATAATACTTCCGAGGGTTTGGGGTAAATTCACACTCGTAGAACCAATGCATGATTTGTGATAGTGCGTGCAAAAAAAGGTTGGGTTTACAAATATCATTATCTTGATTACGTATTTTTGAAAAATTCCCTTTTTCAGAAAAAAGTTTCTTCTCAATCGATTAACAAAAGTAGGGAAAGCAGAAAAAAAGCAAGTTTTCAATAGATAAACAAAAGTCCACATATAAGAGTCTAGTTCTCTAGTGTCCCCAGCAGATTCGCCACTGTGAGAATCCGCAAATGCGGCCCCCGGGTCTCGTCCCCGTTCGTTGGGCGTCTGAAGCGTCGGAAGGGATTCCGTCGCTCCATTTGCTTGGAGTTGTTTGATGATTCATATTATATGTCCCTACGTCTATTCTAGATGCAAATGGGTTCGTTCAGAGTCGCCAGTACGTTTTACGAGAAAACGAACAAAAAGGGTTGTGTAAGGGGAAAGGCTACAGATAAGCCTTTCTTTACACATTTTGTCTGCGAAACCAGGGTTCTCTAGGGTTCGGGAACTATATTACGGTTTGGGAAGGTGTTAAGCACCCATTCCGCCCTTTCGGTCTCTAGTGGTCTTTATATGTTTATTCTATGTTGAAAAACTTGGATGCTTTTACTGACAGTCTACTACTTTTCAAATGAAAACCCTAATTTCTAGGGGAAAACGGGAAAGTGATGAAAACCTTTGTGTTCCGAGATCCGATGTTTTTATTTATTAAAAGGTATAAATACAAGTGACAAAACCTTTTATTTTGAAAGAGTATCCCGTATTATTTCCTCAGATAATGACGGTTTTCTCGTGTTTGCGTTTACTTTTGTAAAAGTTCGGATCTATCGAGACTAGTTTAATATGGAACTAGAACTCTTTGAGGAGAGTTGTCAGACACGTCGCAGTCTATAGGAAAGACAGGATATGTTGATTTTAATTCCTAGATAAGTCGTATCAGTCCGGGTTTTGAAAACAGAATTTATCCGGACGATAACACACTTACTCTTCTGATTTTGCAAATGGTTTTATCAGGGTCCTTTGTTTTGAAGACGGTAGACTATTTATAACTTGGCAATAAGTTTATTCAAATAAAACGTGGACAAAACAACAGAAATAAAACAAGTATACAGATAGACCTTTTTTCGAGCGCGTTAGGAATCTAGCACAACCATGTTGCCATTTCGCTTACCGGGATGGGGATCGACCTGCCCGGTCAGGTCGCGGGGTGCGGGGCAGCGCCCCGTTAGGAAAAAAACGAATTCTAAAAGTTTACAATAAAACTAATATGCGAATATCTTATTTAATTACGAGAAGAAACTTTATTTACCTTCCCGACGATAATAATAAGAAAGAGAATATAATACGGCAGAGAGATCTCCGGCGATAACAATCTTCTCCTTCTTCAGATATTTCCGAGAATTCGATTCCAGAGATGGGACACGTCGAGTGTCGGGAATGGATTCGATAATTCTTCAGAGATAAGATGATAATATAGAATGTTTGATAAAATCAGACTAAAGCTCCAGATTTTCCAGATTCAAGTTGCTGCCTTGAACCCTTGGGGGTGTTGGCCTATTTATACTGCTCGGGGAAGATTGTCGCGCGACATTTCCCCAAAAAAGGCAAGTGTCGCGCGACATATCTGTTTGTCGCGCGACATTCCTGTATGTCGCGCGACAAGCGGCTGAAGTGATGGGTCCTGACACTGTGATGTGTCAGAAAGTGGTTGGTCGGGTGCAGAGAGGGATTGTCGCGCGACATAGTGGGAATGTCGCGCGACATACCAGTGATTGTCGCGCGACAATGTGATATGTCGTGCGACAATCCTTCATAAAAAAAGGTTTGTCGCGCAACAAACTCTCCCAGAGTAGTTCCGGGTGCTCGGGTGGGTCCCGGACTCCAAAAACAGTAGTTCTCGTAGGTCGTTAGGGTTCTTGCGGGGGTCACGGATCGGGGTGTCTACACAATCGGATAAGTAACGGAGGAATTACGATAACCCAAAGTTAGCTCAAATTAACGAATCACAAAGAACCCAAAACTTCCTATTTACCAACCGAAATTAATTCGGACCACCCGAATCACTAAAAGATCACTTACATGAGTGTAAAGAAACCTAATACAACATACTTAACATTAATATGAACATGGGGTGTTACAACACCACTATTTTAACACTCTAAGTAAGCACGATAAATGTATCCTACTTACCACACCATTAAATTTGCCATTGTGGATGCTCAAATGCTAGTTAACATTCTTATTGCCTTCTCAAATATTACTGTGTTTAAGGCATGTTGTAGGCGTACAATAAACATGTCAACTATCCTCTTTTTTTTTAGGGTAGTTATATTGCCAAATCAATATTCTTTTTGCTATATATTAAGAAGCTGTATAGATACATTTAATGTTGTATATTGCTATACTAATAAGCATAATTGCGTTGGCAATAGTACCGCCCTTTTTTAAAGATTCAAATCATTGGACCAAGGTGATAGCTAGGCTACACACTTATATTCATTATCCATTTTATATAACTAATACGTTCAACAATTGAAAGAAAAAATATTAGATAATAACGGTACAGTATAAGGAATAAAATATATGCACTCTCTTACCGCCAACTCCAATATACCCAATCTCACTTTAGGAAATTAAAGTTTATAATATAACTTTCTCATTAAATAACTCTCTTTTCTTGATGCTCTTGGCCCAAAACAAAACCTTCACATGTTCTCTATTTATAAACCAAAATCATGGGCTTCAAATTTGGTAACACCATATAAATGGAATGAGCACAGCATACGCTATCCTTATTTATAGAGGATTGATTGGAAAAGAAAAGTCTTGATGACCAAGAAATTTCCTCCACCAATATTCCAACGCACCGTTCCTCTCTGTCCAACCCCCAGGACAGCGACTAGTGAGGGAAAATTATGATATTCTAAAGCAAAGACAATAGTAGAAGTCTCTTTCTCTAGGTAAAATTTAGAAAACTAGGATTTAACCCCTAGTTTTAAAATATATTAGTGAAAAGGAGCACCTAGTTTTAGAAATTAGTGGTACATCCCTATATTGACCATTTGACATAGGGTATCCTTTAATAATAGTTGTGAACATGGAGGGCACTGAGAAAATGACTATTTTGGCCTTTATGTGGATTTTAGAAAGTCTTAACACTTGCTTAATATTAGGATTTATTAATTGAGATTTATATTCTTGAATTTTGAATTGAAAAGGGAAAAAATATGTTTGATTCCGGGAATTTAGTATTTTAATTAAATTAAGTAGTAACGGCAATTCAAATGTTTGTTTCTATAATAAAATATTTAAACATTGATTTTTGAACTTCTAATTGGAAAAGGAATATTCACGTTGGAATTTTGAATTTTAAATATATACATATATGTACGTGTTTTTTTTTTACATTTATACACTTTCTTATTATAGATGTTGATATTTTTTTTTTGTTATCATTATAGATATTCATTTAATTTTACAATTTACTTGTAGAAATTATGATTTTTACAAACATATCTATCTTTTTCCTAATTTTGTTATTAAATACATTAGTTATGTATTTTCTGTTATTTAAATTATATATGTACATAACCATATTATTATTTTGATATATAGTTAAATTGCAATTATTTTTAATTTGTACCTGTATATATCTTTTTTAAATTGTATTTGTTAAAGTTGTATCTGTTTATATTCTTATATAAAATATGGTTTCCTGAATAATTGTAATTTTTTTTAAATTGTACGTAATTATTAATGGTAGCTGTTCGATTTTCTTTTTAATCTGTATCTGTATACATTTTGTTATATAGTCAAATTGCAATTATTTTTAATTTGTACCTATATATATCTTTTTTAAATTGTATTTGTTAAACTTATATATGTTTATATTCTTACATAAAATATGGTTTCCCGAATAATATTTGTATAATATCTAATTAAAGTTGTATCTGTTTATATCTATATAATATCTAATTAAAGTTGTATCTGTTTATATCTGTATAATATCTAATTAAAGTTGTATCTGTTAATTTTCTTACATAAAATATAAAATACAATTCATCAGTTGTATCTGTTAAAAAAATTTGTGTATAATTATTAATTATATCTGTTCAATTACTTATATGTGTCGTATAATATGTAATTTAAGTTTTATCTGTTCATAACTATCTAATTATTTTGTTATACAGTTAAATTGTATTTTTATTAATTTATATTTGTATAATATCTAATTAAAGTTGTATCTGTTAATTGTCTTACATCAAATATAAAATACAATTCGTCAGTTGTATGTAAATTGTATCTGTATACGACGCATATGATATATGTTCAATAATTATATAGGACGCATATTTTCTTATATTAGGTATATAAACAAATTATTTATATTAGTGAAATCTAGCTTGGTTCGATCTAATCAATGATATTTTGTTTATAATAATGTACATATTTAACGAATAACTTTTAGTTCTCTGATTTTAATTCATTAGCCAAATCACAATACTACATTAATTTTATGTGCGCATATATAAATCATAAGTAAAATATGTTTTGTAATTGTTATTAAATCTATCAAATAAACCATGGATATCAAAATAGTTGTTACTAGTGATAAATAAACCAAATATGTTCAACATTTCATATTATAAAGATTCGGTATATAGTGTCAATCATTTCCAAAAATGCATACCAGTTAAATATTCAATAAAAATTATAAACAAATTTGTTAAAGGTAATAAAAGAGTTACCAAATATACAAATATATTAATCCAAAAAAAAAAAGAACAAAACAAAATTAACCAGAAACATTGTAACACCTAAACACCTTGATGGATTCACGCCTTATTTCAAACTTCTGTTTATTCCTCTAGAAATAGATTGTCTGAAGAGCTGTGCCTACATCTGTCATCATTGTCGGATGAAAATTGGATATCGTAGATATTTTCACCCCTATCACTGTTGGATGGTCCTCCAACTATGGTTCTTCTTCCAGATCTACTCCTTCATTCTCCTCTTACTATTCATCATCCACACTTTCCTCATCCAAACCATCCATATCCAGCCATTCTTCCTCTTCATTCCCATCGTCAGACTCTTTGAAACTTGGATCTGTTTGGCTATTGTCTTCGATATCCGCATCTAAATTTCCAGCATATGGATATTGGTGGGGTTCTTCATTAGCAATTTGGTGAACCTGTTGAAACAAGTCAACATGTTGGGGTTGGACTCCATTGTGTACGAAGTGTGGTGAGTTGGGGTGGGGGGAACTAGGGGTAGCAGGGAACCTTACCCTTTTGCTCAGTTATAATATAGCAGGAGATGACTTGCACATTTTAAGAGATTATTTTGGGTTAGTATCTGCCATTTCTCAAACTTCTTGGATTATTTGTTTTTACACAATGTCAATTGATGCAGTGTAATTAACTATCATGAGCACCATTTATATCTGTTTCGAGAATACCAAAGGTTTTGATGATTCATATTTTACATTAAAACACAACTGTTCAGTAAATTGATTTCGCAACTTCTTAAACAGGTCCACTAAATGATGTCTATTTTTCGAATTCTCACCTTTTATATCTTCAAATTCGAATTTAAATTAAAAATGAATTATTCGAAATTTAGTCATACGGAATATATTGTTTTTACATATACGAAATATGTTTTCTTGAAAATATTAATAATATATCTGTTTGTTGAACATTGTATTACACAATTATAAATGTACAATATTATTCAGACTAGATTATATAATATAGATATAGATGATTATGATTTTTATACTATGTCAATATATGTTTGTCTTAATGATATATATATATATATGTATATAAAAGACGTATATTTATATATCAGTTTGAATTTTCATAATTATTATGTGGTTCCTTTTTTGTATAATCATTATAAATACATTTAACTGTTTAATATTATATAATATAATCAAACTAAAATTTCAATCTATATGTTATTATTTGCAGTATTATTTTTTAATTTAAAAATCATATAAACATTTAAATATGTTATAAATGGTAATTATACATAGTCAACTTTTTACAAATATGTTGATCAATCATAGAAGTTTCCTTTATTAATAGGTCGGGGGTAATATTGTCCAAAGGCTTTAGCATTAATTGACCTATTAGGGATAATTAAGGTAAGGAGGACTAATCACTAATTTCTAAAAGGTGGTAGTCCTCACCCCTAATAACTTTTGAATAGAGGGGTGTATTACTAATTGCCCCAAAAAATTATCCATTACAAACAGTTTCAAAATTGAATATAAAAATGAATCCCAATTCATTAAACTAAGGCTAAATTAACTTATAGCTAAATTTATTAGATCAATCATAGGATTCCAAAAACCCCTGGGAATCCACAAACAATGCATTCACTATACAATTAAAGCATCATAGGGTCCTTCAGGGCTAAGTAGGCATTCAACATGCATTTACGGGAGTTTCAAAGATTTTTAAGGAATTTTAGGACATATCCCGAGCACGGTTAGGGAATTTATGAAAATGTCCAACGGCACCGAAACCTATGTCTAAAATCTCAGAGTTGGACTGAACCTGTGCCAAATCATGCACTGTAAAATACTACCAGGTCAGGAACTAACCATGTGGGTCCCACCAAGGTTGGTGCACACCAACTGTAGTGTTTTCACCTGAGGTTAATGCCAATCTTCCCTTTTTCCACCTTTTTGGAGATAAATACCCCCCCTCCATTCTTCATTTCTCTCATCAAAAACTCATATGTTCCACCCATAGTCTTTATACACTTTCTATTTCTAGAATTTAGTATCTTATTGGTGTTTTTGAAGGTTTTCTCGGAGTTTTGATCAGTCGGTGATCCAAAAGCGAGTGTTTTCTAAGTCAATCTTCTTCAGCATTTTATTAGTTGTTTAAGAGGTAACAATTTTTCCTCATTTTTTTTTCTTTTACACACACACAAAAACATAAGACACCCGCAGTGCAACATTCTAGTTCACAAATACCACATTATTGTTGAAATTAAATTATGCCAGTTTACACCATAGTAGCTCCACCTTTTCACCTCCATTGATTCCGGCCATCACCACCATTTTTTCCTATTTCTTCTTTAATCATCACCATAGCTCCACCTTTTCATCATCTTCACCATAGCTCTACCTTTTCACCTCCATTTTTCCTTAAACTTCATCCATACATCATCTTCATCACCATTATTACCTCTATTTCTCTCCTCTTCACAGCCGATTCCACTAACCACCGCCGCCACCGAGTTGCCGTCATCAAGGGGGTCAACTCTTCCTCTCTCAACCACCGACGCAGATGGTTGTTTGATGATGAGAGAGAATGGATTGGGAAAAAGAAGAAAAGATTAAAAAGAAAATTTTCTTAGAGAGAGAAAGAGATGATATAAAGAGGAAAGAGAGTTGCCACATGATATTAAAATGCCAACTCATTCGCCACATCAGATTAAAAGGCCACGTCAGCTGTCACATCACATTTCCGTTAGAAGAATTTGACGGATATCATGTTTTGGACCTAAGTGAAAAAAGGGGAAAAGTTCATTGATACTTTTGATGGAAAATGGAGTTCGTTGACATAAGTGAAAAATGTGGTAAAGTATGTTGAGCTTATTGGTCATTTAGCCATTTCTCAAAATAAGTTGTGCATACATTAGGCATAGCCCCAAATTACCAAAATACCCAACTTTACATTGGTATTTGTCAATGGAATGTCTCAATTCATTCTATTTCATAAGATCCGAAGGATGAACTAGATAATGGACAATTCGAATAAGATTTCATTCTTGAACAAAAATCCATTTTTGGATTTATTTCTTATATTCCATGACCGGAACATAGTAGGATACATAGGGGATTTGCCTTTTCTATTGATTTGTACGGATTGGGTCAAAAACAATTTTTGAATGAGGTATTCAATTCTTGGGATGAATAGAAAAAGAAATATTTATTGGTTCTACCTCCTAATGAAAAGAATGAATATTTTTATCTATGGATTAGGAAAAAAATGGGTTCGAATCTCATGTGGAAATGATTTAGAAGTTCCAAAGACCAAAAAAAGAAGAAGTGGTATTTGCTAGCAACAACATAATGGAGGCAGTCAATCAATATTCTAGCCTGATCGAAAATCTGATTTGAATCCAATATAGCACTTATAGGTACATAAGAAATGTATTGAATCAATTCCTTTTAATGAATAGATTCGAACGCAACTTCGAATATGGAATTCGAGGGGATCAAATAGGAAAGGAGTTCCATACCTCCATAGCAACTCAATCTTGATGAAGAGGTGATCAATACTTTCTTTTTCATGCTCCGAACAGCAGAAGCATTTGCTTGCTTTGCAATGTGGCATATAAATCTAGATTTTAGGCAATATTTAACTAACTTTCCATGCACATACGTAGCCTGATATATGAAGAAATTGGTATATTCTGACCACTTAATTTATAATTTACAAAGCATATTTTATTACTAATATTTGTATTTTTAGTGCTTCTCATTTGCTAGAAAAGAATTTGAGAAGATTTAGAAAAATAGAGAAACTAAAGTAGGTTGATACCTAAACTGGTTCAATATTTTTGAAGACATAACTTTTTACTCGAAACTCAAAATTATGCTATTCTTGAATCCATTTGGAAGAAAATTTCGAGAGTTACAACTTTGCAGTTTAGCACTTTTCCAAATTTAGCCATATCAAGCCCAAAATTGCAATGCAAAATTCAACATCTTAATAGGGCAAAAATTCAGTAAGTGTACTTAAGTGCATGGGCACGCCCAAGCCTATTCCTGCATCCATGCAGCTAAAGCCCAAAGAAAGAAGTAGCCCAACCAACAATTTGAAGCATGAAGCATTTACATAAGAGCCTAGATGAGTTCTAACCCACCCATCACACAGGCTCATTTTTGTTAATTCAAGAGGAGTCTTAATCCTAGTTAAGTTATGAAAGGAGATTCTCATTATAAGTGGAAGCTAGCCGCTGCAAATAGGGGCAGCCATGCATGCCAAACACTACTCCTTGTTCTCCTCTTTAATTCTATTTTTTTCTTTTACTTATTTCAATTAATTTGAAGACTTTGAAGATTGGTGCTTAAATTTTATTATTCAATTAATTCCATGCCAAGCATGTTTTGTTTTGTTTTTGTTGTTGTTGTTGTTTTTTTTTTTTTTTAATATTCTTTGTATACTAGTGTAAATTTGTGCTTGATGCGTATATTTAATTAATTCCAATGCACGTGTTTATGCCAATTGACTCTACCAATTTAATGTTTCAATAATAAATACAATTCTTCCTATTGGATGCCTATTTTAATTGATAAAAACAAAGTTGAATTCCAATTATAATTTGTTAAGAGCGGATATAAGGTGTTTTGACGAATATGGTGAGTGTTTTGGTCTTATACATAAGTTTGGATGTGGAAGAATTATAATTAGATTTTATAAATTAATTAAACTTGAATGATTTTATTTTTCACAAATAATAGAGCCAAGAAGTACCTTTTTCATAAAAAAAATGATAAACCAAAAAATTAAAAATAATATAAATAAATGAATATTAAAGATAACAAACTTACACATAATTCAAAATTTAAACATCGCAGTTAATGGTATCCAAAAGTCAAAACACAAGATTAGAAATTTTTTCAAACTTACTAGCTAAGACATGGAAGACCGAAACATGTATAATGTAAAATAACCATTTCCTCTCGGCATTTTACCAAACACAGTATAAATTGTCTTAATGGAACACCTTGCAAAAACAACAAATTAAGACATATTGTTGTAGTACTAAAAACACTATGCTCCTCGCTTATTATGACTATATATCACCAAAAATTATTTGAGTATTTGAAGTTTGTTTTATATAAGCAATCAATCCGTCAAATTGCATTTACTAATAAAAAACAAATCAAGTCCAAATACAAAGTGAAAATGATAAAAAACAAATCCGTCAAATTGCACTTACTAAGCATGCAAAATTTATATGAAATAATAATAAAGCATTAATTAAAACTAAAACATGCAATTGAAGCAATAATCCAATGCGTAAATAATGATGAAATATGAAATTGATTTTCAAAAACTTTGTCTCTAACTTGGTATAGACTCCAAAAAATAAATGCGAAAGCGGTACACTTGGTCTCTTGATACTTAAAAGAAATAAAACTAAAAATAAATAAATAAAGAAGAATAAAGAGAATAAGAAAACAAATGAGGCACTGTGCTTGGCTGCAGAATGTGATGCATGACTGTGTAAATTGTGACTGTAAGGGGACTTGGAATGGCCAAATAAAGCCATGGGCTTGGCTTAGGCCCACTATCTTTTAGTTGGCCTTAAAAAGTAGTAAAATTAATTGCTGGGCATGATCATTAAACTTGGGTCCATAGGATGAGGCGGCTGCTAAACTGACCAGCTGGGCTGGGCCCTAATTACGATTAAAATTTGCACCTTCAAATTTGTTAATTAGTCATTCAAGCTGGAATTTGATCCTTCAACGTACTGCTTGTATTTATGTCATAACTTTGCGCTTCAAATTTTGATTGATACAAAGTTTTCTTCTACACGTAGATATCTCACAATTCTTCAACTTCTGCCTCTGGAGTTTTCTTCAAATTCGTTGCGGATATAAACCAAAATTGGCTTGATCAGTGGACTTGCACGCGGTGAATCTTTTCTTCATCCAAAAATTTCTCGGATTCAATTTTATCGATTTATTCTTCACTTGGGATTGCTTCATTAGCTTCTCTTAGACACTTGCATTCACTTCATTTATACTTGGGCTTGGAATTTGCTTTGGATTGCTTTGATGATCTCAATTTTGTCTTCGAATTAAACTAACAATGACTAATTTTGGGGGTTTTGGCTCTATAAAATCCCATATTTTTTTTAGAAATTAATTTATCAAAGAGAAAAAAATAAATTTAATTTGGGAAGTTAGAATTGGATATTTTACAAATTTGTGATTGTATTTGGGACTTGGGATGTTAGATTTCCTTTGGCTAATTATATTTTTATAATGACTTTTGTATTTATTTTTGGTATTATTATAAAAGAATCATCATCATCATCATCATCATCATCATCATCATCATCATTATTATTATTATTATTATTATTATTATTATTATTATTATTATATATGGGTGGCGTAAATCTAACCAAGCCCAAAATGAATTTATAGACGAGAATCGGCCCAAAGCTGGCAGAATCGGTAACATAAA
This sequence comes from Lonicera japonica, assembly GCA_021464415.1. Classification (NCBI taxonomy): domain Eukaryota; kingdom Viridiplantae; phylum Streptophyta; class Magnoliopsida; order Dipsacales; family Caprifoliaceae; genus Lonicera; species Lonicera japonica. Next base: position 63,774,997 of record CM038467.1, read on the forward strand.
CTAGAAGGTGGCGGATGAACAGTAAATTTGCAAAATGGACGAGATTGAATTTTTTAGGTTGTGTGGGTAGGTTCCCCTTGTGGCTATTATTCCCAGTCCAATGGTACCTCCACCCTTGGTGTGTGTGTTGGTGTTTCTTTCTTCACTCAAAAGTTTATTACATGGGTCATTCTCCAGGGTCTCCTGTTCGAGGATGTTTTTCTATCTTAGTGTTTCCAAAAAAACCCCTATTCTTAAGCCATCCCTTTTTATTTATATTCATAGAATTAAGGTTACAATGCTCATCTAGGTTAAGAATTAAATTACTAAAAAGGGCCTTGCTTGATCAGCAATCATCCCCCTCCTCACGCGTGGTGTGTGTCCTTATCCATAGAGAAAATGGTGCTTTACAGGTGTAAGAGTTTCATTCGTCAGGACACCCATATCGACAATTAACACTAGTAGTACCTTCCATACAGGTGTCACATCTCCATTCGTCAACGCGCCCATCTCGGCGTCACCATTTTCTGCCGAGCTCAAAGTTGTACTTGGCTGGGGCATCGTACTTAGCTTCTCTTAGACACTTGCATTCACTTCATTTATACTTGGACTTGGAATTTGCTTTGGATTGCTTTGATGATCTCAATTTTGTCTTCGAATTAAACTAACAATGACTAATTTTGGGGGTTTTGGCTCTATAAAATCCCATATTTTTTTAGAAATTAATTTATCAAAGAGAAAAAAATAAATTTAATTTGGGAAGTTAGAATTGGATATTTTACAAATTTGATTTGGATCGACAATTTGTGATAATTGTTTATTGTCTCCATTTATATTTAATTATCCTTTTGTTTCGAATTTTAAATTAGAAATATAGATATGCTGCATATCATTATGAGATGATTCTTTTTGGTACATTATTTTGTTGCCTAAATTTGAGGTGGTGCCAATATTATTATTAGGTATTGTACGTTTCTCTTTTAATTTTTTTAAATGAATCTTGTGGAATAATCTAGTAAGTGTACGTTATTTTATATGAAGGCATCGGCGGGAGTGAAAAAAAAAAGGGTATGAAGAAATAGAGGAAAGTATTAGAGAGAAGAGAAGAGGAGGAGAACATGAAAGAAAAGAGAGAAGTAAAAAAAAAGGAGAACTTAGCCGAGAGATTTGAGAAAGGAAGAAGAAAAAGAAAAAAGAAAGAAGAAAATGGAAGGTGAATATTTTCATTGAGTAACTATTCAATTTTATTCTTGTCCAATCTTATTTGCGTGAATGTTTTCTATGTGCTCGTTGCATTGAGATATTGAACTGTTCGTTACTTGTGATTTATTAATATTAATTATTATATGTGTTTTTTGAATAATTTTGAGTAGAACTTATGTGTTATCAAGAAACCTATTGGGCCTCATAGCTCACCCATCTAGACTCTATTTTGCAGGTTTGATGACGATTGAAACTAGTACTTGGGGTGGTTGATATGTAGTAATCTGAATTATTAAATGTTAAAATCCATCATGACTATAACTTAAACTAGTACTTGGGGGTAGTTTTTATTTTCCAGGCAATTGCACGGTTTTCAAGATGACATTTTACCTATTTTTTACACTAAAAATGCTATAACTTAAACTATAAAATTCAAAATTTAATAAAAAAATTATATTTAAAATCTACTCATCAAGATCAATTAAACAAGATCCAGTATGACTATAAAATTATGTAAAAAAAAATACCCATAATTTTTTGTACATTAAAAATGCCACAATACAACCAATATTTTCCGAGTAGAAAATTAAGGCAATCAAACACATTTAATTACATTTTCCATGCAATTCAATTCTAGACAATTTAATTACCTGAAATTTATTTTCTTTTCATATAAATTCCATACTTGCAATCAAATGCACCCTAAAATTTAGAGCCTTTATTTGTACACATCGGTTAAACAATGGGTATACAAAAAGATAAAAGAAGAAAGTTGATAGAGCCACACGGGGCAGCAAATGAGAACATAATGAGACATGTGTCAAGTAAAGGAAGAGGCTGGCATATTTTTGGGCCAAACCTATTCCTATGCAATAATTGACTAGGTCTAAATGTATACCGTATAAGAGGCACTTTTGGGACCACCGATTCCGCACTAAATTCATCAAAAGATGAGGAAGAGAGAAAGAGAATTTGTTGTCGTGGAAAAGAGGTAAGGATTTTTTTCTGGTTCGTCTCACATATATATACATATGTGTATGAATATAATAATACTAATAATGAAAGTCCACAGCCTACATATATAAATACATGTACCGTTGCAATCCTTAATAGTAAATTAACAAAAAAAGTGCATTGCCCGTATATATAAACACACGTACTATTGCAAATTATATATATATATATATATATCTTTTTGGCCAAACGTACCCTTAAGTAATGATTGACCAGGTCCAAATGTGTAATATATAAGGGACACTTTTAGAACCACCAATTCCACACTATAATCGTTAAAAGGTGAGAAAGAGAGAAAGAGAATTTGCTGTCATAGAAAAGAGGTAATTAAGGATTTTTTATTTTTTTTGGTTCGTCCATATATATATATATACATGTGTATGAATATAATAATACTAATAATGAAAGTACAAAGTTTACATATATAAATACATGTATTAGTGCAATCTTTAATAGTAAATTAATAAAAAAGTACATAGCCCATATATATAAACACACGTACTATTACAAATTATATATTTATATATAAGTGTACTTTTGGCCAAACATATCTCTAAGTAATAATTGACTATGTCCAAATGTATACTATATAAGGAATATTTTTGGGACCGCCAATTCCACACTACATTCGTTAAAAAGTAAGGAAGAGGAAAGAGAATTTGCTGTCGTGGAAAAGAGGTAAGGATTTTATTTTTTTGTTCATCTCATATATTATACATATGTGTATGAATATAATAATACTAATAATGAAAGTGCACAGCTTTAGTATATAAACACATGTACTGTTGCAATCCTTAATAGTAAATTAATAATAAAAGTACATAGCTCATATATATAAACACACGTACTATTGCAAATTATATATATATATATAAGTGTACTTTTTAGGATAAGAGTACATACTACATCTTTGCATATGTATATAATAATAAATAACTATTACAATTACTTAATTCATTTTAAGGTATTTAATAGTTTAATTATAAAATAAGTAACAATAATTTAGACTTTTGTTAAGTTTTTAAATTATAAGTCGATATTGATTTTTAGGATCAATAATTATGGATCAGGGAGTGCAAAAAGGTAAGTAGTAATACATATTCTCTATTTTAAGGTTTTAGATAAAATACTATTGTGCATATTTATAGTTCAACTATTTATTTTTTACTGCAATGATATCTTTAAAGAGGATATATATTTATTGAAAAATCACTTCTATGATTTGACCTGTACCATCATCGGGATAATTGGGTGGCGTGTCGAACACTGGCGTTGTTCTAAACTAGTTCATTTTTTTTTGCCAATCATTTGATTGAAAAGTGGAATATCGAACCCCGGTCAATAGAAGTTATATGTTGACCTTAGAAGTAGGGTGCGATATAAGAAATAATTTCAATATTTATGATTATATGATAAATTATTCTGAAATGCCTTTCAAATTTATATTTTATGATCTAATGATATTTTACTAACCCTTGGAATATAAAATGAGTATTTCTCATGGAACTTGTGAAACTCACCCTTATCATAATTATTTTTCAGGGAACCTGTAAGATGGTGGATAAATTAAGTTATGGAGTGAAGAATAATAAATAAGAAACGAAATAATATTATATCCGAGGATTATGAGATTTCAATAAACATGTAATAGAAAAATTATGTACTAAGTTTACTGATGTAATAAATATCTTATATGTTCATTAGACGTATCTTGTACTCGTACTGCTTAAGAAATATTACTTTCAAACTTGTGTCGTTACATTAGGACAGTTAGATCCTCTGCCCATAATTTTAAAAGCTTTTTGTATATTTTATCTTTTTTTTGTAAAAGAATTCTTATTATTGTAAATTTGGAAAAAAAAATTAATGAAAATCTCACTATTTTACTTCAATTTTATTATTCGCAACTTGAAATTTAGATCGTGAGATGCTACAAATTTGCATTTACCCATTTTTAACTTGTAAAAAGGATAAAATGCATTAGAAACAAACATATTATCCAATTTCATGATTAAATCTTAAATCTCAACAATTTCGGATAATTAACGTCAAATTCATGCAAACTACACTGTTTAAATATGTATAAAAATAAAATATTTTGGCTCAATCACCGGGCACGCATAAAAAAATATGTAATGCTCCCATATAATTTTAAATTGAACACAAGCAATAAACAAAGTTTAGAGAACATGTATACTGCTATGTTCTTTTCATTTTGTATTGCCGGCTCGATCAGATAGATGCCCTAAAATGAAAGTGAGCAAGGCCTACACAAGCAATATAGTTTTTAGTTGAAACATTATTATCAATGAACCAAAAGAACAAGTCACACTCGGACTCTCTTAGTTGCGTCTGAACTTTTAGAGGAAGGGGGGAGGGGTTTCCTTTTGCTTTCTTACGGGCACAATCACTCTTTCAAGAGGTTCATTTCTTTATCTTCTTCTAGCTATGAGGGAAGTTCTCAATTGGCTAAAAAGTATGGGATTTGATCGGGTCATTATTGAGACGGACTTATAGCTACTTAGTAATGTTGTTAATAGTTCATGTGAGGATTATTATGTAGTTGGTTTGGTGGTAAATGATTGTATGTCCTTATTAAAGGACATTGTGCATGCCGTGTTAGTTTTGTTAGGGGATCAACAAATGGTGTAGCCCATTGTCTTGCTAGGGTTTCGAGTTCTTTGTCTGGTCAGAGGGTGTGGAGTAGCCCCCCTCCTTTGTTTATTTTAGATGTTGTCGGTGCCGATTTGATTTAATATATCTCTACTTTTGATAAAAGAAAAAAAAAACGCTTATATTGAATTTTCGTTCATTATTGATTTATCAGACCTTTATACACCCATTTGTTCTTAAAAATCTAGTTAAGTCCAATTTATTGGATAATGGGAATTTTCTTTTCACAAAATCCCACTTGCCCTTCAACTTTATTCTTGGCAGATATTTTAAACCTAAGCCTATGGGCCATCATGTGTTGAAATTAGAAAAGCTGAGTTCCTCAATGGGCCCAAGTATTTCAAAAACATATGCTCGTACTCAAGTTTAGGTCCGTTTTCTAATTTAATGAGTCAAAAGCCCATCCTCTCTTTTCTCATACCAAGCCCAATCTTTTTACGAGAAAACCCACATTCAAATTTATAGCGAACCCATCTACAACAATAAAGCCCTAGATATATCATAGAAGAAGAAGAACAAAAAGAAAAAAAGGAGAAACGCGTGATCGATGTTTGGGTTATTTGATTTGAGATAGGGGATAAATACTTCATTGAGTCCTTGTTCAATTTTATTCTAATTTAATTTTATTTCTGTGAATATTTTTCCTATGTGCTCGTTGTTGTGAGATATTGAATCATTTGTTATTTGTGATGCTTTGATATCAATAATAATCAAGATTGATCATTGGAGTATTGGAATTGAGCTACTTTATTAGTTATACATTGAATTTTTGTAAATGGATATTTACATTTATTCTTTGATTGTATTTGGGACTTGGGACGTTAGATTTCGTTTGGCTAATTATATTTTTATAATGACTTTTGTATTTATTTTTGGTATTATTATAAAAGAATCATCATCATGATCCTGATCATTATTATTATTATTATTATTATTATTATTATTATTATTATTATTATTATTATTATTATTATTATTATTATATGTGGGTGGCGTAAATCTGACCAAGCCCAAAATGAATTTATAGACGAGGGAATCGGCCCAAAGCTGGCAGAATCGGTAACAGAAACTAAAAGGTGGCAGATGAACAGTAAATTTGCAAAATGGACAAGATTGAGTTTTTTAGGTTGTGTGGGTAGGTTCCCCTAATAGCTATTATTCCCAGTCCAGTGGTACCTCCACCTTTGGTGTGTGTGTTGGTGTTTCTTTCTTCACTCAAAAGTTTATTATATGGGTCATTCTCCAGGGTCTCCTGTTCGAGGATGTTTTTCTATCCGAGTGTTTCCAAAAAAACCCCTATTCTTAAGCCATCCCTTTCTATTTATATTCATAGAATTAAGGTTACAATGCTCATCTAGGTTAAGAATTAAATGACTAAAAAGGGCCTTGCTTGATCAGCAATCATCCCCCTCCTCACGTGTGGTGTGTGTCCTTATCCATAGAGAAAATGGTGCTTTACAGGTGTAAGAGTTTCATTCGCCAGGACACCCATATCGGCAATTAACACTAATAGTACCTTTCATACAGGTGTCACATCTCCATTCGTCAACGCGCCCATCTCGGCGTCACCATTTTCTGCCGAGCTCAAAGCTGTACTCGGCTAGGGCATCGTGCGTGGTCAGCAGTCTCAAGTTGTTTATTCAAGGACTATTGGCTATGCCTCGCCTTTTCAGCTATGGACTAACTCCTTTGGGCCTGGGCTTGGGTCTAGATACTCGGCCCAAGTGGATGTTCTGAAATTATGCTCCCACATTATATATAATTTAGAATTTTATAATTTAATTTATGAATTATCTATTTCTACGCTAAAATTCTCTTATTTTTCTTAAATTTAACTAAATAATGTCGCAAAATCAGATCGCGACAACCTCCATGATTTGACTTAAGCCTATGTTGCATGAATCAGTTCATCTGTGTCAGCCTTGTCCCATAATTCCCCTCCTCTTGAAAAAGATTTGTCTTCAAATCCTTGTTACATTCTACATAAGTCAGTAGCCCACACTTGATATACCAATAAATTAGTATAATTTATCATGCTAATTTATATTTTAGAGAGCATATACTATTATTAATATTTTTATTTTTATTGCTTCTCAAATGTTAGAAAAGAATTTGATAAGATTGGGAAAAATAAAAAATTAAAGCAAATGAAGAACCTAAAATTGTTCAATATTTCGGGACGCATGACTTTTTACTCAGAACTCCAAATCATGTGATCTTGAGCATAATTTGAAGAGAATTTTGAAAGTTACAACTTTTCAGTTCAACACTTTTTCAAATTTAAACATCTCAAAATTCGAAATTGAGACGTAAAATACAGCTAACTTAAAATGGTGAAAATTGAAAGTATACTCAAATAAATGGGCTCAAGCCCATTCACAAGCCATAAAAATAAAAGGTAAGCCCAGTCATTTATTATGAAGTCAAATAAAATGTAAAGTCCAACTAGCCCAAATTAATTGAATTAACGAAAGCCCTAAAGCCATCTACTAATATAAGAAGAGCAGCCAGCAACACTAACGAAGTGGGTGGAGGAATTCGGCAAGAGCATCTTATCTCTCTACTTTTCAATTTCTTTCTTTCTTTATTTTATTCTTCTTTTACTTCTTTTTTTGGGAAGACTTTAAAGATTTGAAGTTTGATTATTTAATTAATTATATGCCAAGTAATATTTTTTTTAATTTTATGCGCTATTTAATTTATTCTATATTAAGGTAAATTTGTGCTAGAGTTAGGATAATTATATTCAATTGATTGCATTACAATTATTCATGCCAATTGACTCGACCAATTTAGTACTTTAATGTTAAATATAATTCATCCTATTAGATGCGTATTTTAATTGATAAAAATAAAGTTAGATTCTCATTATTTTTTGTTGGATTCACCTTATGATTTGCTAAGAGATGATATAGAGTGTGTTTTGATGGATATAGTGAATGTTTTTACTTTATACATATGTTTGGATGTGAAAGAATTATAACTGAATTTTATAAATTAATTAAACATGAATGATTTTATTTTCCGTAAATAATAGAGTCGAGAGGCCAAATTATTGCAAGACAAGAGTAGAGTTTACGAGGAATACTTAGGAAGATAATATTAAATATATAATTTCAAAACCCTAGTTAATTAATTCATTGATTTTATTCTCTTACTTAATGTTATTTAGTTTTTTGTTTTATTTAATTTTCTTTATTTTATTTGTTTGATTCACATAAACGTTTTTAGCTAGATTAGGAGTTTAGAGAAATATTAATAAGATAATTATAAAATATATTGTTTGAATTCTTGTGGGGCTCGCTTACACACTATACACTCGGTGCAAGACTTGTCAACATAAGTAATACGATAAAAGATCTAGAGGTTTTCGGTAATCCTGTCATAATTTTTTACCGCATTGTTGATCTGGCTGAGTTTTAGATATGTCGTTCAAAATGCAAAGTTACTATAATGGTGCAAAAATTCAAGACAATCAAAAGTTGTTCGTTGGGAAAAATGATTGATTTTCGCAGCATAAAGGGATTTGAAAAAAATCTGACCAGTCGTAACCTTTTTTTTATTAGACACAAGGAATAGGGTTCGAAATTGACAAGAATAAGTACTTATTGACAAGAATAACTTAAAGGATAGAAAATCTGAGAGTAGAACTTGTCCTCTGATACCAACTATATGAACCCCGTTAAGAGACAGATAAAACCCGTATCAAATAAGGTTGCAAGATCATTTTTACAATCAAATTTGTATGGAAACCTGGACCTATTGCTTATAAAGAAGCAACAACCTCAGTCTAATAAAAGATTCATAAGGAAACTTCGACCCATTGCTTATAAGAAAGTAAGAATCTCGGTATAATGAAGACGCCACAGTTAGTGATGGAATATTCGATTGATAAGTCGATAATGAATGCCATGAAAAATTACGATAAGTTTGAATAGTTCTCAAAGAACCAATGAGAAATAAACTCTCGATTTTTTTGTTAATCAACATGTCTCTCTCATTAAAATAATACATGTAATCAGCCTCGTTGACCTAAAAGTCACTAATCTTGTTTTGATAATAACAATAACGTTAATCATGTGTAATTTAACTAAATTGATGTTTTGAGTTATGGCCACATTTAAATTAATCACACGTGGACTAAACCGACAAACTGCAACAAAGATTATTCACCCTACAAAGATCTCTATTATCAATGTCTCACACCGCACACAACTACTTGATTAATGCACTATCACAATGGCTCATCTATGAAGATCAATAACCCAAGGAAGAAAAGAAACGAAGAAACAAACAAAGCCCTCGAAGACTCGTTATTTTATATTTGAGTGGGTGGTTATGTTTTCCATGTAAATGTTCTTATTTGATTCTCTTTATATAGCTCATACACTTTGTTCTTATACAACTAGTTTGATCAAACCAAAGTTTTCTTAAAGATTCTTTCAAAATAACTTTTTAGCAAAAACCGATTTTGTATTTAATTCATTTTAAAATCGTAATGATCTTATTTTGAGCTCTACCGAAAATAGGTATCATAGGAACATATATTTGACCTTTCCCAAGCATCAAAATTAATTTTAGAGCCAATTTATAAAAGTGAAAAATTTGTATTTTTGGCTTGCCTGACAGAGCCCATCAGTCGACTGTTAAGCAGTGCTCAGTCGACTGATGGGCACTCAGTCGACTGATGGGCACTCAGTCGACTGATGGTTCAAAAACTAGCTGTTGAATTTCTGATTTTTTACCATTTTTGGTAGCAAACTTCCAATAACTCTCTCCAAACGGCCATATGTTGTCCTAGACTATATATACACTATCTAAGTCATATTTAAGCTCTCTTGAATCATTCCAACACCATTCTCTTCATCTATATTAAATACTCAAAGATTCAAGAACTTTGCTTTGATCAATCATTAATATTTTGAGCTATAAATTGTTGATCAAATTAGATATCTCCTAGTGTGAGCTTAAATTGTAATCTTCATACACCTGAGAGCTATTGTACATTGGTGTTTGTCACAAAAATCTTATTCTTCAAACATTAAGAGAGGTTCATCTCTTAAAATAGCAAGAGGTTATTCTTGTGTGAGTGTTGAGAGAAATCAACATTTGTAGAGTGTGTTCACTTGTAAAGGTTTGATCTTCATCCAGAAGAAGGTCGGTATTAGTGAAAATTCTCGAAAAACTATCCGAGCGCGAAAGTAGGGGCTAACAAGCCGAATCGCGTGGACAAAAAATTTTCGACTTCTATCGGTTTATTTTTTCTATCTCTAGCTTTCTTATATATTGCTATATTTTCCTTATGCTTGAGATTGCTTGAGTATTTTGCTTGTTTGCTTGTTATTGACTTCAAATATTTTTAAAACGACTTTTAAAAATTCGATTAAGTTCAAAAACCCTATTCACCCACCTCTAGGGTATTTTTTGACCTACAATTGGTATCAAAGGTTGTACTCTTATTTTGATTCTACAATCTTAGAGTTTACGATCATGTATATCTATCAAGGAACCGGCCTTAACGAATGTTCTTCCACCACTAGGCCACCTCTATTTGATGGCAAAAATTATAGTTATTAGAAAAATCGCATGTGTACTTTTCTACAAGCTAGTGACTTTGAACAATGGAGGGTTACACTCATTGGACCCTATGAGATTACTAAAACCGATGAAAGGGGTAATGTTACTCCTAAGTTTATTTTCGAATATGATGAGTATGACATAAAGAAAATCCAATTTAGTGCTAAAGCTTTAAATCCTCTATATTGTGCATTGACCATGGATGAATACAACAAAATTTCTAGTTGTAAAATCGCCAAAGAAATTTGGGATAAACTAAAGGTTGCTCATGAGGGAACCTCACAAGTTAAGGATGACAATATTGACATGCTTGTTCATGATTATTAACTATTCAAAATGGAGCAAAATGAATCTCTTACTTCTATGTATAGTAGATTCTCAATTATCACTAATGCTTTAGATCTTCTTGGAAAGGTCTACTCTAACGAGGACAAGATTCGAAAGATCTTTAGAACTCTTCCCAAGAAATGGAGACGGAAAGTAACGGCCATTTAAGAAGCCAAGAACCTCAAAACCCTTAGCATGGACGAATTTTTGGGTTTTCTCAAATCCCATGAGAAATAATTAAAAAGAGAAGAAGAGATTGATTCAAAAGCCAAAAAGACTCTAGCTCTCAAAGCAAGTCAACGAGAGGATGATGAGGAGTCAATGGGAGGTGATGAAGACATGGCTCGTCTCTTTAGAAAATTTATGAAATTTTTAGCCAAGAAGAAAAGCTTTCAAGGAAAAGGAAAAACTTTGGTTTTTCATCAAGGAGGAACAATGATCGATCAACTCAACCAATAGTTAAAAACGAAGAAGTGAAGAAATGCTTCACTTGCCATGAACCGGGACACTTCAAAACAAATTGCCCGGTTAGAAGGAAGGAAAAGAGGGATAAAAGGGACAAAGCCTTCAAATAAGTAAAACATGCCCTCAAAGGCACTTAGAGTGATTTCGAATGAGAGGAGTCCGATGCCGACTCTAGCGACGAGGAAACGGAAAACCTTTGTCTTATGGCAAAAGAAGATGAGGTAGACTCTAATTATGATTCATTTAGCGATGATGATGTCTCTATTAATAATGATGCACATGATGAGAATGACTATGATGAATTATATGAAATGTTTGAAGAATTGCATAGCAAGTTTGAAAATTTATCTAAAAAGTATGCAAGCCTCAAGAGGGACAACTTGATAGTTTCTAGCAAGTGTGAAACGTTTGAAAAAGAAAATGTGATTTTGAAAAATGAAATTAAAACCTTGAAGAAAGGAAAGGAGAAAGAAACTCCAAACACACTTGTAATGAAAAATATCAAATTGAAAAACCAAGTGGATGACTTAACTAATAGTCTAACCAAGTTCAGCAATGGAAGGGACAACTTGGATAAACTATTAGGAATGCAAAGGTGTGTATTCGACAAAGCCGGTTTGGGCTATAACCAAATTAATAATCAAAAGGATTATAAAAACTTTTTTAAAACATACACACCTCATGATCCCACTCATCTTTGCTCATATTGTGGTAGAAATACTCGCTATGTGGATCATTGTTACTATAAAAATGAGAGTTTCCCTAAGAGGAAGCTTGCTTGGGTTCTAAAAGGAACCATTATGTTTGCTAACCCAAAGGGACCTAACACATTATGGGTACCAAAGAAGAAGTTACTTAAGGTTATGGTGTAGGTGTGCTTGAAAGCTAAAGGTAGAAAAACCAAATGGTGCTTCGATAGCGGATGCTCAAAGCACATGTGTGAGAACCCGCGTTCTCGACGCCCGGGGATCCTCGTGGGTGGCGATTCCGTTTGTTGATTTGGAAATCGGTTTTGAAAAGAATAAGAGTCGCCAGTTTGTTTTACTAAATAAACAAAAATGGTTTGTGTAAAAGAGACGTATTTATGGACTAAATATCCTCTTATACACAATGTATGCAAAACCAGTTGATTCGAAGGTTCGGGGATTAAGTTACGATTCGGGAAGGTGTTAGGCACCCAATTCGCCCTTTCGGTCTCTTGAGTAGGATATGCGTGTGTTATAATTCAGTTCTTGCATGCTATTGCTATTACTTTACAGGTTTTCATGCTTGCCTTAGAAATTGGGGTTTTGGGGTTGGGATGAAAACGATGTGTTTCCCAGTTCGCCCATGATTTTAAAAATAAGTGTGTGTGTGTGTGTGTGTGTGATTTGAAAAAGAGAGTTTGATAATAATAGATGTAGTGAAACAAGTGATTTTGTAAAGCATTGGGCTTTTCGGAAACTGATTCAATGTAGAATCTTATACTCGATATGATATGAGGTGACTTAACCGATCGTGTACCATAGTTTATTGATTAAACCGGTATAGATGGCAGTATTGCTCTCATAATAGAGTATTTATCACATACACACCGCAATCTATGAGTTAGATTGGATATATAGCGATTATCAATTCCTTCGTATAACAATACCACTAATTCGGACTTTTGAAATAATAAGAAAGTAATAATACTATTTTAGAATTGGATTAGAGTTTATTATACACCTTTGGTTTTGAAAACAATTTGAAAAAGGGTTTTGAAAAGCTATTAAGTGATAGAAATTATGCACGCAAGAGTATGAATTATAAAACTGACGAATAAATAAAAGAAGAGAGAGATAATTATACCTGAGCCTCCTTGGATGGAGAGAATAAGGATCTCTTAGTGTATACCACGAAATTCCCTTGATTGTTGATGAAAATAATGAATGGAGAGGGGGTCTATTTATAGTTGAAGAAAATACTTGGAGAGCAAGAAAAGAGATTGCAACTAGGACTCTTGGAAATTATCGCGAAACCTTCCCACCGTTGGATCATTCTGATTTTTGGATATGTGTTGGGAATAGAACTCTTCTAGATTTTGTAAAACTTTCAGGTCGATCAGATTTCGGGAAGGTTCCCTTTCATTCTGATTGGTACGAAGAGTTTGTGTCCGCGTAGGAAAGGTACTTGTTGTAGACAAGGTCCCTTGTTTGCACGACAAGTCAAGTTCTAACCGTTGGATCATGCTGAATTTTGGATATGTATTGCCCATATAAGTATTCTAGACTCTGTAAAAAAGTGGAGACGATCGTAGTTCGGGAAGGACTCGGTCTCCTTGGCTTGGTACAAAGAGTTTGTTCCCGCGTAGAAAACGTACTTGCGTACAACAATCTCGATAATTAAACTTCCAACCGTTGGATTATGCTGATTTTTTGACATGTTTTCCCTACAAATTCTTTATAGTTCGTGTCCAAATTTGAGGCCGATCAGAATTCGGGAAGGCCACTATTTATTTTATTTTGCTACGAAGGACATTTCGACTATAATTGCACGATAGACAAATTGATTCTTGAGGATCCCATGTCCAACAAAGCTGAATTTAGAATATGTTCTTCCCCAAAATAAGGCCTATCCACTTACCAAACTTCCAACCATTTTAACTTCGAGAAGACCTCCATTTGACCAACCGAATCAAACTCATGATTTTCTGAATTTTCAGAGATCCGACTGTCGAATTGAGCTGATTTTCGAGTATGCTACTCCTTATGGTAATGTCTAACAACTCTCAAAGTTTGAGGATGATCCGAAATGCGTAACTCTTCTTTTATAAGTTTTCAGGAGTTTCGATGGTTTTTGATTCCGACAATTTTCGATAATTCTGTAACTCCTCATTCGGGCTCCTTTCGGCTTTCTTCTTTGACCTGTATCACATAATACTCATGCATGCATGTGTGTTCATTTCTTTGAAAATTAGGATTCTTGCGGGGTCGCAAAATGAGGTGTTCACAGACCTTCTCGGCCTGAGTTCTTTGTGAAGCAAAGAAACCAGGACGATAACAAGAACGCATCATTTTGTGGCACTCGCATGAATCACAAATGATATTTTAAAAATAATGCAATGCAAATGATGCCATGCTATGCTGCTTATCTCTTTTCTTGGGATGGATGGGCTGTTTGGGACATGTCCTGCTTTTTACTCTGATTTTGATTTGGCTGATGAGCATCCGTATTCTCACTGGTAAAGATGGCTCTTGTTAATAAGTCTCTCTTGATCTAACATATATCTATGGGCAGGGAAGGTTTTGTACTCCCACAGGCAGGGATGATTTTGAATTCCCACAGGCAAGAAATATTTTGTACTCCCACAGGCAGGGACGTACTCCCACAGGCAGGGATGATTTTGAATTCCCACAGGTAGTGAATGTTTTGTACTCTCACAAGCAGGGACGTACTCCCACAGGCAGGGATGATTTTGAATTCCCACAGGCAAGGAATGTTTAATACTCCCACAGGCAAGGATGATTTTGAATTTCCACAGGCAGGGAATGTTTTGTACTCCCACAGGCAGGGACGTACTCCCCCAGGCAGGGAAGGTTTTGTACTCCCACAGGCAGTGACGTACTCCCACAGGCAGGGATGATTTTGAATTCCCACAGGCAGGGAATGTTTTGTACTCCCACAAGCAGGGACGTACTCCCACAGGCAGGGATGATTTTGAATTCCCACAGGCAGGGAATGTTTTGTACTCCCACAGGCAGGGACGTACTCCCACAGGCAGGGATGATTTTGAATTCCTACAGGCAGGGAAGATTTTGTACTCCCACAGGCAGGGACGTACTCCCACAGCAGGGATGATTTTGAATTCCCACAGGCAGGGAAGGTTTTGTACTCCCATAGGCAGGGACGGTTTTGTCAACAATTTGCATTCTGATTTGGTTCTTTTGAAGGGGTGAGAGCAGATGGTCTGTTAGGAAATTTGCCTTGTGTTTGAGAGGCTGGGGAAGATGGTCTGCTGGGGACGTTTGATGATCAACTGGAGACACTACTCTGGTGTTGGTGATTTAGGATAAAGGTTGGTGGGAAAATGAGAATTTATGGTATACTAGGAAAATGAGGATTCCTACTAGTCAGGATAAAGGCTGAAGGTTAATGATCTGCTGGGGATATGATGATTGGTGGTTTACTGAGGATATGGTGAATTCTACTGGTTAAGATAAAGGTTGAGGGTTGGTAATCTGCTGGGGATATGATGAATGGTGGTCTGCTGAGGATTTGCTAAATTCTACTGGTTAGGATAAAGGCTGAGGGTTGGTGATCTGTTGTGGATATGCTGAATGGTGGTCTGCTGAAGAAATGAGAATTCCTATTGGCTAGGATAAAGGTTGCAGGTTGGCGAGCTATTGGGGAGGTAACTCCTACTGGCTTGGATAAGGGCTAATGCGAGAGTTGCTGATCTGCCGAGGAGGTAAGAGTCTCTGAGAAGACATAGAGAGATAAAGAGATAAATTTTTGGCGTAATATTTTTTTTTTTTTTAAGAAGTACTTTTAGCTGGCCTCTTTTTCCTTGAGAAATGATCGAGTTACGTTCTCTCTGTTCTCGAAACTTCGTGTATGAATTTTGGACTTTGCCTTTTGCTCAGCTTCCGTGGCATTTTCTCTCTTGTCACTAGGGTGCGATTCTGCTTATTGTTTCCTGACTTTGCGAGAGAAGAATTTTTCGTGCCTGCATAATTTTCTATTTTTCGATGCCCTTATTCCTCCTTGATTGATTGAAAGCTTTTTTATGCAGCTTAATTTTTTTTTTTTTGCAAGGTCAGCAGCCTTCCTCACCCAAGACGTAGCCCTGGGCTTTTTAGCCTAGCTGTCACTCTTGGTGTGGCTCTCGCTGCCATCTTTTTTTTTCTTTTCTTTTTTTTCAATATTCTTTTCTTTTGGCACTGTGGGATTTATCCTCTTTTCTACTCTTTCAATTTTTTCTTGTACCCACTTTGTTTTCTCTCACCTTGTCAGGTTTTCTGAGCATCGTCGTCCTTGCGATTTTGAGAATGTTTACTTTGAAAGTTCGCATTTGATATCGTCGTGCTGTGTTTGTGATTTTCGATCCGAGAACCTTTGGGAGCGTATCTTGAAGACTTCTTGGGCGATGAGAAGCTAGGCCAAAAGTCCCTTTTGTAGGGGCTTGTTCCCTGTGTTTTTTTTTTACAAAATTTTCTCATTCCAGTCTTTCTCTCTATCTTTCTCTGATATCCTCTCAAGAGGGCTTTTTGGTTTTGGAAAGGGCTTGGGTTTGCCTGTAGGAAGGGCTTTAGTATGTGCCTGTTGAAAGGGCTTGGATTGGATTGGTGCCTATAGAAAGGGCTTTGGATTGGTGCCTGTAGAAAGGGCTTGTGAAATGATTCGCCTTTCTAGGAGGGCTTGTGAAGTGATTGCCTCTTTGGGAAGGCTTGTGAAGTGATTTGACTCTCTAGGAGGGCACGTGACCTTTTCATGATGATCTGGTCAGTGATGGTGGTGTGACTAATCATCGAGGTATATACCAGGATGCGGTGGTAAAGCCTGTCTGGTAGGCCATGGAGCTTAGTGCCTATGTATTCTTGGACTGGTGCGCGATACACTTATGCAAGTGTTCATGTGTATGCACTATGCAAATGCTTATGCCATGCTTCCCTACATTTCAAGTATTCACATACTTCTTAAATCATCACACCAACATTTTAAAAACTTGGTTTTGAAAAGGTTTCGAATCTTGAGTTGCCTAATTTATGGAGTATGTTACGGTACTTGAAATTACCTAAATGCAGATGCATGCATGCAAGACCGACAATTTTTCGAGAACATAGCAACAGTGAAAAGACAAATATTGATTTTTGGTCAATCAGTGAGTGAGCGTAAGGTGATAAGAGAAATGGAGTGCTGCCGACTTGAGATTCTGCTGATCTTGCGTCATGCTTCCATCTTGACACGTTTCTCTCTGCGTCTTGATTCTTGGGCCTATCAAAATCCATCCGAGTTACTGCTTGTGCTCATACCTACAGTCTCAGGAGGATTACCAATGCACTTTCAGGAGTGGGTGTGGACAAGCTTGATTCTTGAGAGAGGTGGGGGCTTTCAGTTGCTAAACCAATTGATTGACTTGATTCTACCTTTAGGATTTTTGGTTCTGCTGATAGGACAACAACAGGGTCGTGGTGATGTGGGTAGAACATCCTCAGTGCGAATGATAAATGGAGAGGCTAGTCTTTTAGAGAGCTGTTTAGGTCTTCTTGTCGATACCCTCAGTAGATGTACCCTCGGTACCCTCAATATGTGCGAACGATGATGGTGAGACTAGCCTTCGGGGAGCTGTTCTGGTCTTTTTGTCGAAACCCTCAGTGCATATACCCTTTGCACCCTCAGTGTATGCGAACGATGATGGTGAGGCTGTTCAGGTCTTCTTGTCGATACCCTCAGTAGATGTACCCTCGGTACCCTCAACATGTGCGAACGATAATGGTGAGGCTAGTCTTTGGGGAGCTGTTCCGGTCTTCTTGTCAAAACCTCAGTGCATATACCCTTTGCACCCTCAGTGTATGCGAACGATGATGGTGAGGCTAGTCTTCGGGGAGCTGTTATGATCTACATCAAGGATGGCTTGAGGATTATGGTTTTGAAGGGGCTGGTTATGTTTAGGGTTCAGCTGGGTGGCTTCGGGATCTTGCGCTAGTGGTACAACGATGTTGGCAAGGGCCACAAGAAGTGGGTGGTTGATGTTGGCAGGAATTGAGAGAATGTGTTAGAGAATGTTAAGTGGGGCTACTTGGTCTCGGGTTTGGTTACCTTAGGCTGGGTATGGATTTGGATTGAATTGGTTTGGTTCAGTATGTATTCTGACAGTGATTAGGGCTCAAGATGGGCTTGGGTGGCCACTTAGTGATCCTTCATGATGGCTACGAACTGGGTCAGATCATGGATTAGATGATAGATGTGTTCAAGGGTTAAGGTGCCACCCTCGGTTTGTGGGAGAACGGGACCAGGCGGCGGACCCGCTGCATGAGAAGCTTCACCGTAATTACCCTCAGTTTTCTCGACCCCGATTTGATAAAGTAGTAGCTCGGTGTTGCAATGATGAGGCATGATCGGTAGTGAATCTGATCTCGTGAGTCGTCTAGTTTGCCAGTAGTAGATAATCGGAGTGTGGTGAAGAATGGGGAGAAAGAAGTCGGGGATTTGACCGAAAAATCAATATTTTGCCATGGGTTGCATAATTCTCGAAAAACTGTGACTCGACAAAAAAATAAAATCGAAAACCACTTTTTGGTGATTAGCGAAAACAGACCGACGGCAACAACTTGAGAGCCCCGTGGATAGGTTTAGGGTAGGAATATGAATTCCCGGGGTGCCCTTATAACCTTCCGATTTTAAAAATTAATTTTTGAAAAAAATCATTTTTGAAAATGACTCGGTTTTTTAGTAAATATTTTGAAAAACATTTTTGAAAAATCGGGAAGTTCTCTCCTCTTATAGTTGCTTTTCATGGAAATAGTAAAAGGGAAATTCTCACTAACTGGTTTTAGTGAGGGATTTCTACGGACGGGGTTGGACAGCCTCCGGCTGTACTTGCCAAACCAAGAGTTGGTATGTATGACAAGTCCTTTTGTTCACTAATCTCACGACCGACGGTCAAGAAAACATGCAAAAATTCGTGTGTACTAGGCTGACGCATCCTATATGCAAGCGTGGTTGAAAGGGGTAAGATCTAAGGCTCCCTCCTATTTGGCTAGGTCTTACTATATACCCCAAGAGCGAGTACGTGCAAGGACCTTTTGATATACATTCTGGGTACGTGAGTGTTCTCGTCACCCGATATACCTCAGTTTGGTACTTGGCCAAGGAGAGTGGTCCCATGCGCTTTTGGCTAGTGTAGACCCGCAAGTCCACGGCCTAGTCACGACTTTGGTCCCGAGGTTGATAGGGTAAATTCACACTCGCGATAATGCATGATGATAGTGAGTGCGTGCAAAATAACAATTATGGAGGTACATTATGATGAACGCTTTAGGGTTTGTTCGAGTACTTTCAAATTTTATTTATGAAAAGATTTTCCTCAAACAATTTTTACTAACAAAAAGGGAATCAAGGTATCCACCTAAATCGCATCTATGTTATCCTAAGACTAAGGCCAAAAAAGAAAACACGCAAACATAAACAATATCCACACATATTCTACTCTTATTTAGAGTCTAATCCTCTTAAAAATCCCCAGCAGAGTCGCCACTGTGAGAACCCGTGTTCTCAACACCCGGGGGTCCTCGTGGGCGGCAATACCATTGTTGATTTGGAAATTAGGTTTTGAAAAGAATAAGAGTTGCCAGTTTGTTTTACTAAACAAACAAAAAGGGTTTGTGTAAAAGAGACGTATTTATGGACTAAATATCCTCTTATACACAATGTATGCGAAACCAGTTGATTCGAAGGTTCAGGGATTAAGTTACGAATCGGGAAGGTGTTAGGCACCCAATTCGCCCTTTCGGTCTCTTGAGTAGGATATGCGTGTGTTATAATTCAGTTCTTGCATGCTATTGCTATTACTTTACAGGTTTTCATGCTTGCCTTAGAAATTGGGATTTTGGGGTTGGGATGAAAACGATGTGTTTCTTAGTTCGCCCATGATTTTAAAAATAAGTGTGTGTGTGTGTGTGTGATTTGAAAAAGAGAGTTTGATAATAATAGATGTAGTGAAACAAGTGATTTTGTATGGGCTTTTCGGAAACTGATTCAATGTGGAATCTTATACTCGATATGATATGAGGTGACTTAACCGATCGTGTACCATAGTTTATTGATTAAACCGGTATAGATGGCAGTAGTGCTCTCATAATCGAGTATTTATCACATACACACCGCAATCTATGAGTTAGATTGGATATATAGCGATTATCGATTCCTTCGTATAACAATACCACTAATCCGGACTTTTGAAATAATAAGAAAGTAATAATAATATTTTAGAATTGGATTAGGGTTTATTATACACCTTTGGTTTTGAAAACAATTTGAAAAAGGGTTTTGAAAAGCTATTAAGTGATAGAAATTATGCACGCAAGAGTATGAATTATAAAACTGACGAATAAATAAAAAAAGAGAGAGAAAATTATACCTGAGCCTCCTTGGATGGAGAGAATAAGGATCTCTTAGTGTATACCACGAAATTCCCTTGATTGTTGATGAAAATAATGAATGGAGAGGGGGTCTATTTATAGTTGAAGAAAATAATTGGAGAGCAAGAAAAGAGATTGCAACTAGGACTCTTGGAAATTATCGCGAAACCTTCCCACCGTTGGATCATCCTGATTTTTGGATATGTGTTGGGAATAGAACTCTTCTAGATTGTGTAAACATTTCAGGTCGATCAGATTTCGGGAAGATTCCCTTTCGTTCTGATTGGTACGAAGAGTTTGTGTCCGCGTAGGAAAGGTACTTGTTGTAGACAAGGTCCCTTGTTTGCACGACAAGTCAAGTTCTAACCGTTGGATCATCCTGAATTTTGGATATGTATTGCCCATATAAGTATTCTAGACTCTGTATAAAATTGGAGACGATCGTAGTTCGGGAAGGACTCGGTCTCCTTGGCTTGGTACAAAGAGTTTGTTCCCGCGTAGGAAACGTACTTGCGTACAACAATCTCGATAATTAAACTTCCAACCGTTGGATTATGCTGATTTTTTGACATGTTTTCCCTCCAAATGTTTTATAGTTCGTGTCCAAATTTGAAGCGGATCAGAATTCGGGAAGGCCACTATTTATTTTAATTTTGTACGAAGGACATTTTGACTATAATTGCACGATAGACAAATTGATTCTTGAGGATTCCATGTCCAACAAAGCTGAATTTAGAATATGTTCTTCCCCAAAATAAGGCCTATCCACTTACCAAACTTCCAACCATTTTAACTTCGAGAAGACCTCCATTTGACCAACCGAATCAAACTCATGATTTTCTGAATTTTCGGAGATCTGACTGTCGAATTGAGCTGATTTTCGAGTATGCTACTCCTTATGATAATGTCTAACAACTCTCAAAGTTTGATGATGATCCGAAATGCGTAACTCTTCTTTTATAAGTTTTCCGGAGTTTCGACGGTTTTCGATTCTGACAATTTTCGATAATTCTGTAACTCCTCATCCGGGCTCCTTTCGGCTTTCTTCTTTGACATGTATCACATAATACTCATGCATGCATGTGTGTTCATTTCTTTGAAAATTAGGATTCTTGCGGGGTCGCAAAATGAGGTGTTCACAACATGACGGGACACAAAAATAACTTTTTGAGTCTCATTCCCAAGCGAGGAGGGAATGTAACTTTTGGAGACAATGCCAAGGCAAACTCATCGGTATAGGTAAGGTTGGTAAGTATTCTATATGTATTGTTAATGTTCTCTTAGTTGAAGGTTTAAAGCATAATTTACTTAGCATTAGTCAATTGTGTGATAAGGGGTATGAAGTTATTTTTAAATCCGATTGTTGCATTATTAAGCATGTTAGTGATGATTCCATCTTGTTGCATATAGAACTAATAATGTGTATACTCTTGAGCTTGATGATTTATCTCAACAAGATGTTAAATGTTTATCCGCTATTAACAATGTTTCTTGGTTATGGAATAGAAGATTAGGGCATGCTAATATGGACTTAATTCATACTTTGTCTAAGAAAGAATTAGTTAAAGGTTTGCCTAAAACTAAATTTGTTAAGGATGAAATTTGTGATGCATGTAAACTTGGTAAACAACAAAAATCATCATTTAAGTCTAAGAAGGATATTACTACAACTAGACCTCTTGATATGTTACATCTTGATTTATTTGGTCCTATTTTGGTTGCTAGTTTAGGTGGCAAATTGTATACTTTTGTTATTGTTGATGATTACACTAGACTCATTTGGGCGTTCTTTCTTTCTCACAAAAGTGAAACTCCACATGTTTTTGCTAAATTTTGTAGAAATGTTCAAAATGAAAAAGGTGTTTCTATTATGCATGTTAGGAGTGATAGAGGTAGAGAATTCGAAAATATTGATATTGAATTTTTTTGTGATGAGCATGGTATTGATCATAACTTTTCGGCACCTAGAACTCCTCAACAAAATGGTGTTGTTGAAAGAAAAAATAGATATCTTCAAAAGATGTCTAAGATTATGTTAAATGAACATTCTTTGCTGGAGTATTTTTGGGCGGAAGCCGTTAACACCACTTGCTATGTGATTAATCGTACTATTATTCATAGAAAGTTAGATAAGACACCTTATGAATTATGGAATGACAAGAAACCAAATATTGCATATTTTAAAGTTTTTAGTTGTAAGTGCTTTATTTAAATGATCGTGATCACTTGGGTAAATTTGAAGCTAAATCCGATGAAGGAATCTTTCTTGGGTATGCCACTAATAGTAAAGCATATAGAGTTTATAACAAAAAAGGTTTGGTAGTCCAAGAGTCTATGCATGTTGTATTTGATGAGTCCAATCCTTTTTTACCCTTAGTGCGTTCCGATGACGATGTTGAAACTATCTAAAAGATTTCGGATATTCAAATTAATGATACATCTAAGGAAGAAACATCGAGTGCTCAAGCTCCTTCTAAGGAGTTAGAAAACACAACCGAGCAAAACTCGAATGATTTGCCTAGAAGTTCAAAATTTGTGTCCAACCACCCTATTGATCAAATTCTTGGAGAACCATCTAGTAAGGTTATGATTAGATTATCTTTAAGAAATGTATGCAATAATGTGGCATTTGTTTCTCAATATGAGCTTAAAAACATAAATGAAGCCGAACAAGATGAATCTTGGATGATGGTTATGCAAGAAGAGCACAATCAATTTGAGAGAAATAAAATGTGGACACTTGTTCCTAAACCTAATGATTACACCATTATAGGCACTAAATTGGTATTTCGTAATAAAAATGATGAAAGTGGTGTAATTGTTAGAAATAAAGCTAGACTTGTTGCCCAAGGATACAATTAAGAGGAGGGCATTGATTATGAGGAAACATAAGCACCCGTTGCATGTTTAGAAGCCATTCGCATGCTACTTGCTTATTCATGTTTTAAGAACTTTAAGTTGTTTTAAATGGATGTGAAAAGTGCTTTCCTAAATGGTTTTATTGAAGAGGAAGTTTACGTGAAACAACCTCCTGGTTTTGAAAATCATGTTTATCCAGATTATGCGTTTAAATTATCTAAAGCATTGTATGGATTAAAGTAAGCATCTAAAGCATGGTATGATAGATTAAGTTCATTTTTGATTAATAATGGTTTTGTTAGAGGTAAAATTGATACTACTTTATTTATCAAAAATCATGATAATGATATGTTACTTGTGCAAATCTATGTTGATGATACCATATTCGGTTCTTACTAACGAGAATCTTTGTAAGGAATTTTTCACATGTATGCAAAAGAAATTCGAAATGAGCATGATGGGAGAGATGAATTACTTCTTTGGATTACAAGTGAAGCAATGCAAAGAATGAATTTTTGTCAATCAAGAGAAGTATGTGAAGGAACTCTTGAAGAAATTCGACATGGAAGGCGCCAAATCAATTAGTGCGCCTATGAGTTCAACACTGAAGCTCGACAAAGACGATATTGGTAAAAGTGTTTGACATCAAGAAATATCAAGGTATGATCGGTACTTTATTGTATTTGACGGCCACTAGGCCGGATATTATGTTTAGTGTATGTCTTTGTGTATGATTCCAAGCGGATCCTAAAGAATCACATTTACTTGCCGTTAAATGGATATTTCGTTATTTTTTCGGTACTAGTTCCTTGGGTTTGTGGTACCCAAGAGAGAATACTTTTGACCTAATAAATTATTACGATGTAGATTTTGCCGGTTGAAAAATCGATAGAAAAAGCACTAGTGGCATTTGTCATTTTCTAGGACACGCACTAGTATCTTGGTCAAGCAAGAAACAAAATTCGGTGACCCTTTTAACGGTCGAAGCCGAATATGTGGCGGCTGGAAGTTGTTGTGCACAAACTTTGTACATTAAACAACAACTTGAAGACTTTGGAATTAGTCTTAGCCACATTCCCATTAAATGTGATAATACAAGTGCTATTAGCTTGACCAAAAACCCCATACAACATTCACGTACAAAGCACATTGAGATAAGATATCATTTTATTCGTGATCATGTGCAAAAAGGTGATGTTGATATTGAATTCGTTGGCATCGAATCACAATTTGCAGACATTTTCACAAAATCACTTCCTGACGATCGCTTTTGCACCATCCGACGTGAACTTGGTATGACTAGAGCATGGGATATCTAGTTGACCAAAATATTCATGTATATTGATTAAATATGCTTGTCTTTAAAGCATACATTTTTTTTTTTGTTTCAATTGATTAATTTTTGTGCAAATAATAGTTGTACATAGCTCGTACTCCATTTACATGTTGTTTTGTGTACTAATATTGTTCTTGTAGTACAAAATTTGTCCAAAGTTGCAAATTCTATTTTCATATGGCCTAAAGAGCAAAGGTGTGCAAATCTGGGCAAAACTGGTTGATTAGTCGACTAAGGGTTGTGTATTAGTCGACTAAGCCTCAATCAGTCGACTGAAGGGCCTTCATCAGTTAACTGATGCTTGGCTGAGAGCAGTTTGTTTTTCCCTTACTTTCTCCTTTCTCTATTTCGAAACTCTCTCTTCCAAAACCATACATAACCTTCACAAATCACACAAATTACTCAAATCTCTTTATCAAAACCCTTCTTAAACCAAAAATATTCATCATCTTACACCAACTCAACCACAAATCACACCTATTTTCCTTCAAATCACTCAAACCCATCTCACACTCTCTCTAACCCTAACCCTAACCTCCATTGTTGAATCTTTCACCTAAAACTCTATCCTACACCAAATTTCTTTACAAAAATCATATATCTTTACCCATATAAACAATTTATTACCCCTTTTTCATCATCCAAAACAAATTTTCACCCAAAAATTTCTATTTTTTCTTCAAACCGTAACTTTTCATACTTATACCTTCAACCCTTCTTCTCTAAAAATATCTCAAGGACCTCGCTCTGGTCGCCCTCGCAAGAATGTACCGCAAGAGGGTGCATCATCGGCCATCCTGCTTCAGGTTCCATTACCACTATTGTTCATCTTCGACGAGGTCCAAGGAAACTTCAATGCCGACTATACTATTCGTACTATCGTTGAAGGTAAGCAATTAAACATTGAATTATTCTCTACATATGGACTCAATATTACTGCTCTTTTTTTTAGACAAGGCATCATCAATTTCCTAACTATTCGTAAAAATGGTTATCCCCAATTAGTTAGATTGTTTTAGGCTAACCTTCATCACCCCACACTTGATTCCTATTGTCCCAACAAGCTCCATCTTAACACTCTCCTAAATGGACGCATGATTAGTTTCACTAAGGCGGACCTTAGTAGAATTTTTGATTTTCCAACTGAAAATGTGACGGACGTCCCGTCGAATTTTGGAAATCTTCTTGGTTTCGAGAAAACCGCGGGTTTGACAATTCTTCTTAATGACGCCATAGACAACACAATAGTGGAACGGGACCTGAAATTAAAGCGTCTATGCTTACGCTTCAACATCGGCTCATTCATTCCATCATTGGGTATTCGATAGTTCCACGTCAAGGTAGCCGAGCTTCGGTCAACTCCTTAGACATATTTTTGGTCTGGGCAATATCTTTGGGACATAAGCTTGACTAAGCCGATCTCATGCTCCACCATTTTCATGAAATCACCAACCGCAAAAAACAAGGGTTCCTACGTCCGATGAAACTTATAGTGCCAAGACTATTCGTCAAATGGGCTATCACATAGAAAATGGGGAATGGATATCTAATGGTCCTCTTTATGGTAATGAGGACGACGATAGTGGCGATGATGATGTGTATTTTACTCAAACCGAGCCTATGGATCAAGACTTACCTCATAAAGGAACTTCCTCTCAAGCTCCCTCTAGTTCCCACCAAGCTACTCTTACGGCTAATCCAAATGAAGCCATCTTGCAAGCAATCCAAAATCTCTCGGTCACCATGGACAATAGATTCAACCGTATTGAGGAAAGACAAAGACCACATGAAGCCGCATTCCTCCACTACCACCCCGACTATGTTTTTCCACCATGGAACCTGTGGTACGGCAATCAAGGATGGGGACAATAGCCAGAAGAAGATGCCGAAGAGTGATCTCTTTCTCCTCCCTTTTTGATCATGACAAAGAGGGAGAAATACATCTTTAATAAGTGTTTGGTACACACTTTTTTAATTATGCTCAACTATGCTTTGTTTTAAATTTCAAGAACTCTTGACTTATGTTTTGTTGGTTTTTAGTATGGCTTTAACTCTAGTATTTCTTTTATCTAGTTGAACTTAGTTAAAGTTTAAGTTTTAATTTTAAATCTTGAAGTGGTTTGAACTCTTTTTTATGCATGCTTGTTATATTCTATCTTGTGCATAGTTTGAGGGGGAGGTTTCCCTTTATTATTTCAACTTATGATCTTAATCGCAAATATACATTAATTTATCGTCATCATAAAAAAGGGGGAGATTGTTGACCTAAAAGTCACTAATCTTGTTTTGATAATAACAATAACGTTAAACATGTGTAATTTAACTAAGTTGATGTTTTGAGTTATGGACACAATTAAATTGATTACACGTGGACTAAACCGACAAACTGCAACCAAGATTATTCACCCTACAAAGATCTTTATTATCAATGTCTCACACCTCACACAACTACTTGATCAATACACTATCACAATGGCTCATCCATGAAGATCAATAACCCAAGGAAGAAAAGAAACAAATAAACAAACAAAGCCCTCGAAGACTCGTTATTTTATATTTGAGTGAGTGGTTATGTTTTCCATGTAAAGGTTCTTATTTGATTCTCTTTATATAGCTCATACACTTTGTTCTTATACAACTAGTTTGATCAAACCAAAGTTTTCTTAAAGATTCTTTCAAAATAACTTTTTCGCAAAAATCGATTTTGTATTTAATTCATTTTAAAATTGTAATGATCTTATTTTGAGATCTACCGAAAATAGGTGTCTTAGGAACCTATATTTGACTTTCCCCAAGCATCAAAATTAATTTTAAAGCCAATTTACAAAAGTGGAAAAATTGCATTTTTGGCTTGCCTGACAGAGTCCATCAGTCGACTGATGAGCCTTGCTCAGTAGACTGATGGTCCAAAAACTAGCCGTTAGATTTATGATTTTTACCATTTTTGGTACCAAACTTCCAAGAACTCCCTCCAAATGGCCATATGTTGTCTTAGACTATATATACACTATGTAAGACATATTTAAGCTCTCTTAAATCAGTCCAACACTATTCTCTTTATCTATATGCAATACTCAAAGATTCAAGAACTTTGCGTTGATCAATCATTAATATTTTGAGCTATAAATTGTTGATCAAATTTGATATCTTCTAGTGTGAGCTTAAATTATAATTTTCATACACTTGAGAGGTATTGTACATTGGTGTTTGTCACCAAAATCTTATTCTTCAAACATTAAGAGAGGTTCATCTCTTAAAATAGCAAGAGGTTATTCTTGTGTAAATATTGAGAGAAATCAATATTTGTAGAGTGTGTTCACTTGTAAAGGTTTGATCTTCACCCGAAAGAAGATAGATATTAGTGAAAATTCTCGGGGAACTATCCGAGAGTGGAAGTAGGGGCTAACAAGCCGAATTGTTTGGACAAAAAGTCTTCAACTTCTATCGGTTTATTCGTTCTATCTCTAGCTTTCTTATATATTGCTATATTTTGCTTGTTTGCTTGATATTGACTTCAAATATTTTTGAAACGATTTTTCAAAATTCGATTAAGATCAAAAACCCTATTCACCCCCCTCTCTAGGGTATTTTCCGACCTACAAGCCTATTTAGATTGGGTGTAAAAATGAAATGATAATCTAAACATAATATGGAAAATACTAATCCAAACCCTAATTGACTAAGGAAAATATTCCTAAAACAATCCTCATTGCATAAGGAAAACATTCATAATCTAATTGAATAAGAAACTAATAAAGAAGTCCTATAATTTAAAATTATTTAAAATAATATCTTCCGGATTATTCCAAAACTTGAATTATTGAATTCCAGCATTGAACTTGAGACACATGTTCAGCTCTTTCAATGGACATCCATGAATTTACTTGAGCCCTTGTTCCTCATCACAACATTAAAATAGGCTTTTCACTCTTGTGTTAATCTCTTTTTTTGTTTGTTCATTTACATTTAGTCTCCCTTATACTTTTATCCAGACAGTAAGTGACCATATTTAGAATTTTCAAATCCTCCCATTTCTTTTTGTAATATTTCTTTCCAGGACCACTTATTAAGGCCTAGATTTTTTTTTAATTTAACATAACTTTAGTTTGTTGATATGAGGTTTGCTTTTATAATTTAAAATATACAAAGATATTTGATTTTTATTTTATTTTTTTAGTAAATAACTTAAAGTGTAATTTTTATTAAGATACAAAACTATATAGAGATAGTGAGTTATACAACTGAGATATCCTTTCCTTAACAACAATCCCTTAAGCGGGTTTTGTTTAACCTGTCCCTAAGGGGATTTGAACTCTGCCTACTCCTAAGATGGGTAGGCAATGATACTATGATACTATGTAGGGGTGTTTTCGGTTTTGGTCGAGTTAGAAATTAGGAGGGCTAAACCTTAATTGAATTGGTTTGGTTCGATTTCCAAATTTATCAAACCTATGCGTGAACCAAACCTTTTTGTTTGGTTTTATTATGTTTTCATACATTTTTTTATAAATAAATAAATTGTAATGTATGAGTATACCAATTCAAGTCATTTTGATTGTTTTGTTCGTCCAATCAATTTTTTTGTTTAACCGTGCTAGACAGCACATAATATAATAGGGATCATGAAATGGTATAATTGTCTAGTATTCATAGAAGTGGTCAAGGTTCGAACCCTATCAACAACATTTTGATGAAATAGTTAATTAATTCATTCGAAGATGGTAATGCAAGTATGGCAAGGCGAATCTAGAGCGAAATCAAGTTTTTGAAGAAGAGTTTGAGGGTGGCATGATGTGACGGAGCATGACGAAATTAGGGCGAATGCAAGTCTTAAAAGAAGAATTCGAGGGCGGCAATAATACAAACTCAACCCTTGTTGGAGCAGTTTCAAACCCTTTTAAGAGATAGTTTGATTAGGGAGGTTTACCTCCATTTGTATAACCCGGCCCATTATGAATTCTGAATAAAATTTTCGTATAATCCTTAATTAGAGGGTTTTTATTTATTTATTTATTTTTAAAACGAGTTTGCATTTATAACATATATACTTTTTTTTTGAAACAGAAAGAAAAATTCAATTATTTAAGTCATGCAAAAGAACATTAACAATAAAAGGAGGAGCGGACATCACCCAACTCTTCTGACCAGACGTAGAATAGGCTGCCCTAGCTAAACTATGAGCTACTCTATTCGCTGATCGTTTAATCCAAGATAAGACTCAATGATCTAAACTCTTAATTAGAGCTTTACAATCATCTATAATAAGACCAAAAGAAGACAAATATGAGGTTGAGCTATTAACAGCATGAACAACAAGCTGAGCATCAGACTCAATCAATATATTTGTATATGAGGAATTCTTCAGCCACCTTAAAACCTCCCTCAAACTCAACAATTCTGCCATTTGCAGATTGTGGCGACCCAAAATTTGGCCGTGAACTGCTACTAAGTAATGACCATTGGAGTCCCGAAGAACCCCTCCATATCCACAGGAAGTTTGAAACAAACTAGCGTCTACGTTACATTTAATAAAATTCATCGGAGGTTTCGACCATTTTACTGCCTCTAAGTTTGCTCCAATGTTGTCCTGTTGGTGTTCGTTAAAGTTGGCCACTTTCCATTGAAAAAGCAAAGCTTCGGCCTGATGTACTAAACGAATACTTGTTTCATGTTTGGCATTCCAAACCTATAAGTTGCGATTTTGCCATATTTTCAAGAGAGTCATTGCTACTAGTTCCATATCTTTTTTACTAGTTATCCTTCTTTGCCGATTCCACCACGAGACAAAGGAGACGTCATCCAATGCCAACTTACCAAATTTAGACGCTTGCCAGACTCGGCGAGATGCAAAACACTTTACCAGCGCATGAAGGGCATTTTCCTCGACTTTTTGACATATCGGACAAAGAACGTTAATTTCGGATATACGAGAATTTAAGACAGCCATAGTTGGAAGGCAATGAGATAGAGTACACCAAAGAAAATTTTGAACTTTGGGTGGGATAGCCATCGCCCAAAGCCACTTCTAGTTTGTGCATATTGGACTCAGAACTGGGTTATTGAGTATCATAAGTCGATGATAACCACTTTTTACTGAATAAATACCTTTCTTGTCCCATCTCCAACACCAGGTATCTTTTACGTCATTGTGCGAAATAGGAATGGAGAGAATTTCATCCCTATCCCTTGCTGAAAATATAGAATCAATGACATCAATTTTCCATTGAGCATCATTAGAGATTAAAGTATCGATTGTAGGGTAGTTATCCATTGCTGATGTATCAACATAAGGATTTATTATGTCAAGCAGCCATGGATCATGCCAAACATTAATCTCCCGTCCAGTCCCTACCCGAAGTCATAACCCGTCAGAAAGGAGATACTGAGTTGACACTAAAGAGCGCCAAATATAACTTGGGTTACTCCCCAACTTAGATGAAAGAAAATAAGAGTTGGGGTAGTATCGAGCTTTATAGATCTGACCTAACAACAAATCTGGTTTAGTTAAAAGTTTTCAATTTTGTTTAGCTAACATGGCTTTGTTGAAAAATTTTAATTTTCGAAAACCGAGGCCTCCCTCCAACTTCTTGGCACATAACCAATCCCTGCGTTTCCAATGCACCCCACCTCCATTGCCAGCACTATGACCCCACCAGAAACTATTCATCATATGTTCAAGATCGTCACAGATACCCACCGGAAGTAGGAACACACTTATCACATAACTTGGGATTGCATGGACAACGGATTTAATAAGAATCTCCTTACCTGCTCTCGACAACAACTTGTGGTGCCAACTGGATAATTTCTTCCAAACTATCTCTTTAATGTACGCAAAGATATCAGCCTTTTCCCTCTCGATTAGAGAAGGAACCCCCAAAAAATTACCATGATTTTGACACATAGAGACTCCCAAATGATTACAAATACTATCTCGCTATTCGTCATCGACATTAGGACTAAAGAGGATGGATGATTTATCAAAATTTACCAATTGGCTTGAGGCTTCACCATATTGTTGTAGACAAGTTTTAATATAGTCACTCTCGTATTTCGTAGCTTTAAAAAATAGAAAACTATCATCTGCAAAAAATATATAACATGTATACTTAATATTACTTTCAATAGCCTATAAGTAAGGGATGTTTTTTTTTTTTTGTTTTTTTTTTGTTTTTTTTGTTTTTTTTCCCCAAAATTTAGGTTTAGGTTTAGGTTTAGGTTTATAGAGTAAGGGGTATTGAGCAATGGGCCTAATGAGCTGCACTAATTTCAGAAATATACTTTAGAAGCATTTTTTTTCTTAGAGTGGGCCGCAACCCAATTGGACTCTCTAGTTCTGCCCGTGTATAAATTCTCATCAAAAATACGTCATCTTTAATAATAGGCTCTTCAAGCCACATCCCAAATTTAGATATATCTATATTTAAAATAAATTAAATCTACTGAATATTTAAATTTTGAATTTGATTTAACTAATATTTATAGATGGGGTATATGCCAGGTGGCAATACCAATGCCTTAAACAAACTCAGAAAATTTTTACCTATCTTAATATTAGGTAGGTTTTTTTTTTGGTGTTAAAATACTATATAGCATGTCCACGTGATGCGTGTGTACACATTATATACATGTACATGCAAATTTAAACAAAATATATTGTTGACTTATTGGTTAAAATCGTCAATAACCTTAAGACTATGAGTTAAATATTGACTCCAAATACATTTGCCCTCTATTTTGAGCATGTGTCATTTATGTAATGTTATTTCTATTGGTTAATTAGACGGAATGTAATGTAAGGGTTAAATTGAAATAAAAAAAGTGTAGGGGCTAAACTGAAATCAAGTGAAAGAATGAGAGCCAAGGAAGCCTCTTGCCCTACCTGTATAGGGTTATTAGTAGGATAGTATTGGACTCGACTAGATTTACTCTCAAAGTTAATTTTTAAAATTGTCAAAATAATATTTGACCTATAGTAATTATGAAAAGCAAGTGAAAATTAGTCGAAATACAAGAAAGATGAGTTGAACACCCGTGAGTAAGACAACAAGAAGAATTTTTTTTTATAAAACTAATGGGCTTATAGTTCTTACACTATATTAGAGCCCAATGGGTTCGGGCCCAATTCAGCCATTGGCCCTAAGGCTCAAACTAACAAGTTTTTTATAAAAAAGAAAAAGCTTTAATGCAACGTTAAACAGTTGACAAATTATCTTGTAAAATATTATTCTTTCTGTTTATAATATTCTTAATATGTTACCAAGTTAATTTTTCACGCATATAAATATATTGAAGAGTGAAATGAATTTTTTTTTTTAATTATCAAATTCAAGATATGGATAAAGAATAAAATATTTTAATTAAAAAAATAAATAAATAATAACACAATATTATTGGTTTTCTTGTAAATTTAAACCCTTCTGCAATATTTACGAATAATGAAACACTTTAATTTCTTAATATTTAAGTAAGATAATAAGTTCCAATTAATTGGGGACTTTGTCATCGGACAGGACATGCAAGTAACTACTTGATTGAGTTGGCCTCCAAGTCAATTCTCAAAGCAAACCTGTTTTGGGTTGACCATCCAAAGTCAATCCCTCAAAAGCAATAACATTGAGACAAAAGAAGTGCGAAATCAAGTTGATATTTTTATTCAGAGAGAGTTATTTACACCCTTAAAGTTTGAATACATTTTCAATTTGGTCCATGAGATTCCATTTCTACCATTTTAATCCATAAAGTTTGCTGGTATTGTCACTTTATTCCAAAATCTAACTTGATGTATATTTCTCAAACAAAAAATAGCAAGCACATTGTTGATCACTTTAGTTCTATTGCTATTTTGCGAGGCAAATAGCATGTACAACTAACATGGCCTGAATACTAATGTGACACGCGTTATTTCCCATCTAGGAAACAAATTAAACCCGCTGGTTGGATTTTGGGCTAAATTGACCGCTGGATCAAACTTTATTTATGGAACTGCCAAAAGCTGAACTTCATGAACCAAAATGAGAATGCCGAAACTTCATGAGAATAAAGTGTAAATAACTCATATATATATATGTAAATATATACTCATCAATTAAGAAAGACATAGCTAGCTTTGAGAAAGATTAAAGAGAGATGAGGAAGAAAGCTGTAATACCAGCAGCCCAATTCCTCTTTATTGTTCTTTTATTTTTAGGAATTTCAAAGTTGATTTTGGGAAAGGAAATGAGTGACCATGAGAGTAATAGTACAAGTGGTAAAATCCAAGTGAATGTTGGAGTTGTACTTGACACTGACGAAGTGATTGGGAAGATGGGTTTGAGGTGCATAAGAATGGCTCTCTCTGATTTTTATGCCTCTCATCCTCATTATAACACTAGGCTGCTCCTCAACGTCAGAAACTCAAATGCTACTGTTGTTGGTGCGGCTTCTGAAGGTATTTCTACACCTCTCTCTCTTTACATTTCTTGTATTGACTACGATTTTTAGCAGCGGTTTTTTGTAGCCAAAATATTGAAAAAATGTTGTTAGCAATGGAAAACGTCGCTAAAAGCTCCGGAAGGACCGGTTCGCACTATAAATTTTCAATATATATATATATAAGTTAAATCATACTACTAGCCTAGGGGAACACTACACGCGTGTGCAACATGATTCTTAGTACTTTTTGACATTAAGAGAATAAAATGACATTTGGTTTAGTGGTAATTGAATATAAATTCCTCCATTAACATAATTTTATTGCAATTTCTGGCAAAAGAGTAACTTGTGGCTAAACCACAGATAGATTACGAAGTTTTGTTCGTTGCGTGCCAAAGTAACTATGGGCATACTTTAAAAAACTTAATTAGAACTAATTAGAATAATATTTCAATGTTTTGAAACTTTGGATATACGCTGGAGTAGCAGAGTTTCAAATTGTCATGATTACTCCTAGTAATTTTAGTATGGAATTACCGGGTAGAGGTGAATCTTTAACGGTTAAGGGTTATTAATGGATAAATCTGTTAGATTTGGTTTGCTTAACGGATTGTCCACGTGTACATTCGTGAACTTGTTAAAAAATTTTGTGAATACTTTATAATTTTGTATTGTTGAAGGCACATATGTCATTTTACCCTAAAAGAAACCCTAACTATAAAAATCTAAGTTTTAACCCGCGTTTTCCTTTTAATTCTTTGAGCTGATTTGTGTTTTATTGCGTTGATTTAGTTCATATGATGATCAAATTTCAGAGTACCATTTTAGGATTCTAAGTTAGTAGATGAAAATGAATCGGGTTGTGTATGGTGAAACCTTTTTTCACTGGATGGAAATTCAACTATCGGCGGACTCCTTACCACGCCTAGTCACGGTCATTTTCCGTAAAAACCTATCAAAACGTTATATATGACTACGGCATTCTTTTTGTTACATACAAAATGATGACTAGTCATGTTCTTATTCTATCTAGCTACATCCCATAGTTCTTCTGTGATATAAGCAGTGTCTTTTGCCCCCAAGTCCATTGCCTTGTGCACAATGCACTAGAATAGCCAAATGTGATGTACATTGCGATTTTTCGCATGATTTACTTCCAAATGGACTAAAAGAACAAAAGGAAATCTCTTTGGGGATAGCTTAGGGGTTCACTAGTTTCGAGCTTTAGTAATTAGGGGCATTTTGAAACTAATTAATCTAATCATTGTTTAGAGGTTTTTTTTTCTTTTGGAGCAAACCAACTCTATTGGAACACAATACGATTTATAGATGTAGTGTTGTACTTATAGCTGGTAAAACTCAAACTTAAAACTGTTGAAAGATTCCTCGTAAAATTATTAAGGATAAGAAATTGTCAACATGCATGCTAATTAATTGATAATACTGTGAATGAACAATATAATCGCAGCTTGGAGCAATACATCTTAGAGTTGACCTCCCCCTAGTTAGTCAAATGCT
This sequence comes from Lonicera japonica, assembly GCA_021464415.1. Taxonomy (NCBI): domain Eukaryota; kingdom Viridiplantae; phylum Streptophyta; class Magnoliopsida; order Dipsacales; family Caprifoliaceae; genus Lonicera; species Lonicera japonica. The sequence goes on from CM038467.1 coordinate 63,810,463, forward strand.
TGATGTATGCCATGTTTCGTGGGAATGACAACTTTCTTTAGGCTAAAGTCAATGAATTTTATTTTTCTGGGAGGAGGAATATTGGTCGATTTTAAAAATCTGCTCACAGGTTGTCACTTCAACCACTTTTTAATTTTTTAATAAAATATTATTTTATTAAATCCATTCAAGGTGGGTCCAGAATTTTAAACGAGGGAGAGCAATTCTATTTTTTTTAATTTTTTAAGTTATTAAAAAAATAACAAGTTGAAATTAAATGAGGTTGGGAGACCCAAATCTAACAAAACTGCCCTTGACCGGACCTGTTTAGAAAGTGCTTGACGAGCCAGTTTGGCTTTTTTATTGTAGTACATTCAGGACTGAAATCTTATTATGATAACTAGTAATTTTTTTTAAAAACGCAAAAGTTACTAGCTAGTCACGTGTGTTGAACCTTGATTCGTAAAAAATTACTCTGGACCTTAACTATCAACTAAAGTACCTAACTACATTAATGTTAAACATATCTTTTAAAGGTATATATTACAGTAATACGGACAACAAATAATTAGTTTATCAAAATCTAAGTAAAAAAAAAATTCCAAAAAAAGATAATTTTGGGCTATAATAAGAAATTTAAATTTTTGAGAGTTCAACCCAAATCCCAAGAAATAACTTGATTGAAACGCCCTTTTCCTTCGCTTTCGTTCTTGTTCTCATTTTCTGGAGCATCAGGTTTCATCCTCCTCCTATAATCTTCCTATTTTTCTTTCAGTGTGAAACCAAAACTAAAAAATGCCACACTAGTGACTAGTTAAAAGATTGCGATTGAAATAAATTGTGATTCGTTTTAGTTAATTCTTAATTATTTTTCAACATCCGATAAAATTTTAGATATTTAGTTACTATAACTCACGTTCTGGTAGAATTTTTTGATGAAAATTTTTTGAGATGATTTTTATCAAGTTTTATCAAAAAATTCATCCAATTGCTCCCTCAACTAGCTCAACTTATAAACTTGGTATTTGAGTTTGGCACGTATAGAAAATGTTTCCTATACTTATATGAAAGAGATATGTCCTAGGACTATTCATAGATTATGATTTGTACTTGGATATCTTATGCTTATTGTCATTAATAAAGTTTATTTCATTTTACTTTATATTCTCCTGTAAATAATATGTATTAATACTAGTTCATCAAGTACGTGACTTGATTGTGGGATGCTAGTAATGTTATAATAATATTATTTAGATGTCCCTAATCATGTGTCAATAACCTAGGATCACATTGATATAATGATTAGAGTGTGGGTCAGCTGATGACTATGTTCCACAAGTCATGGATACGGAGATATAAAGCTGAACCCACTAATACTTGTTGGGGAACAAAGTATTGGATCGACCCGCTTTGGGGACATTGCGAGGAGTATTACATAATGTCATCAGTGATGTTCCCCATTTGTGATATCGTATTATCCTTAGACCTGAGATCGTCATGGTTACCAACATAGGGAATAGCATGTCAGGTATTATCAAACATTGCTCTTGACCGAGTAATTATAAAGATGATGATCAAGCATACTATGAACTATATAGAGGTATGTGGTTGATCAAGATGGGATTTGTCACTTTCATATAATGAGAGAGATATCTTTGGGCCCCTTGATAAGTATAATTAATATTTGCATGGCCATGCGCAAATGAGGTGTCATTTGTATTAGATTAATTATACTTAGAGATCAAGAAATAAAGATTGAACTATACAAGAATGACACTTGCCTAATCTTGTGTTCAATCTAGATATCGGTTGACAAAAGGAATTAATATGAGGAATATCAATTTAAGGTTGTGTCGTTTTGACCTTTATATCCTTTGGGTGGTAGTAATGTTTTACTAGAGACCGCTTACTATTCGTATAATAAAACGGGCTTTTAATTATACTGCCAAAGAGTATAAACCTACAGGGTCGCACACCAAAATGATTTGGATAAAAACGAATTGAAAACGGGCCAAGTTGGACTTGGGCCTAATTCGTTTTGTTGCTTAGGGTTTTTCACTAGGGTTCCCTTTAAAAGGGGACCGTTGTTCTTCTTGGCCGTCTAAGTGAGAAAAAGAGGCAGAGGACGAAATAGGTGTGAGAACCCTAAAAGGTGCTAGTACACAAAGCAAGGATCCGATCTCGTTCGTGTGTGTATACCGTAGAGGCGTTGTATTTTCAACGCTAGAACGACAACAATAGAAGGTTCTGTTCACCGCGTTTAGCACTTTTAATTCGAATCTCGCACAAGGTATGTCTTCTATCAATTTTTATTGAACAATATAGATCCTAGGGTTTAATGATTAGCGCATAAATTAATGTATGTGATGCATGATTACTGCCCTAATTCCCTACATTATAAATACCAGTCAATGATTGTTTCTGCTAATTTCACTAACTTCCACATTGGTTTTAATAATGAAATTTGCTAGGATAATTTACTTTGTCATAGAGATCATTTCTATGAAATCTTATAAACACCTCATATATATTAGATCCACTCCAAATTGGCAGTCTTCTTATGTAGAGGGATATTAGAATTGTAGCACGCTTGAGAAATTTTGTTAGTGGTTAAGGTACTTGTCTTGTATTATCATTAGTAAATAGTTTTTGATGCAAAACGGTACGGATACGCCTGAGTTCGATTTAGTTATACATATGTCTGAATCATTTGCTTTTATGTTGGCTCTGTTTACCCGTAACTTTTTTTCAAAAAAGAAAGAAAAGACTTTTGAGGAATCAATTTTCTAAAGCTTTATTTATTTTTAGTTTCTTGTTAAGGAATTTTATCTCCTTTGTGTAGCAAATATATTAAACTGTCAACTAGTATTACAAGAATAAAAAAATGATAATAATTTATGTTAACAGTACAACTTGAATTAGAATATTTAGATTGTGTTGTTTGGCTGTCTCGAGCTTAATTGTGAATTTGATGCCAACATCTAACTAAACCACAAGTCAATGTACACACACGTGTATATATATATATATATCATAGTAAACTGTCACATGTTGAAGTCACTCGCACAATTTAACCAATATACCAGCATATATTAACTAGACCTCTCAAATCTTTAGCACACAAATCCAACGTCTTTTAATCCGTATACGTAATGGAAAATCCACTTCACCACATGCTAATGTAGTTTCCCAAATCATTGTCCATATACCTACTCACTATGATCAATATTACATAAGCAATATCATGTCTCAAATACAAATCATCAAATCATATATAGCACATTTAAAGTTACTCGGCCACCGCACTTGCATATGGTCTTCAGCCATATATTCCACCTCTTCCTCCAAAATTGGAGGCATTGTTTCGGAGAGTTTGAAATGCGGAGCCAATGGGTTACTCACAAGCTTGAATCCTCCGTCCCAAAACGATTTACCACTTTCTTTAGATACCGCCTCTGAGTGAAACTCAATCTTCCTTTCTTCCTCTCCCCAGCAATCTCCGTGTTTACATTTTTCTGGCTCAACCCAAGTCTTTCATCCCAGTCACTTGGCTTAGTTGAGCCTTCACCTTGTTAATCTCCACCATGCTTGATGAAGCAATGAACAAGTCATCAACATATAAGAGTAAACAGATAAAATAATCATCCGTGGGGTTCATGAAATAAACAAATGCACCGATCCAAATCAATCCATGTGAAATTTTGAGCCAACATGATTTTGTTAAACTTCTTATACAACTATCGAGTCGATTGCTTCAACATGTAAAAGACTTCTTCAATTTGCACTATAGATATTCGTTGCTAATGATTGTAGTTCCATTCAGCTAATATATTTAGATATCTTCTTTTCCCTAACAATCTCTGTGCTTAGATTTTTCTTGGCTCTACCCAAATCTTTCATCTCAATCTCTTGGCTTAGTTAAGCCTTCACATTGTCTATCTTCACCATGCTTGATGAAGCAATGAGTATGTCATCAATATATAAGTGTAAATGGATAAAAGAATTACCCTTGTGGTTCTTGAAATAAACGGGTAGGGGTGAATCTTTTACGGTTAAGGGTTATTAATGGATAAATCTGTTATATCCGTTTTGCTTAACGAGTTGTCCACGTGTACATTCGCGAAATACGCTGGAGTAGCAGGAGTTTCAAATTGTCATGATTACTCTTGGTAATTTGAGTATGGAATTACGGGGTAAGAGTGAATCTTTTACGGTTAAGGGTTATTAATGGATAAATCTGTTATATCCGTTTTGTTTAACGAGTTGTCCATGTGTACATTCGCGAACCTGTTAAAAAAAATTGTGAATACTTTATAATTTTGTATAGTTGAAGGCACATTTTTCATTTTACCCTAAAAGAAACCTTAACTATAAAACTCTAAGTTTTAACCCGAGTTTTCCTTTCAATTCTTTGAGCTAATTTGTGTTTTATTCCGTTGATTTAGTTCATATGATGATCAAATTTTAGAGTAGCATTTTAGGATTCTAAGTCAATAGATGAAAATGAATTGGGTTGTGTATGGTGAAACATTTTTTCACTCGACAGAAATTCAACTACCGGCCAACTCATTACCACGCCTTGTCACGGTCATTTGCCGTAACAACCTATCAAAACGTTATATATGACTACGGCATTGTTTTTGTTACTTACAAAAAGATGACTGTCATGTACTTATTCAATCTACATCCCATAGTTCTTTTGTGATATAAACAGTGTCTTTTGCCCCCAAGTCCATTGCCTTGTGCACAATGCACTATAATAGCCAAATGTGAAGTACATGACGATTTTTCGCATGATTTACTTCCAAATGGACTAAAAGGACAAAAGGAAATCTTTTTGGGGATAGCTTAGGGGCTCACTAGTTTCAAGCTTTAGTAATTAGGGGCATTTTGAAACTAATCTAATCATTGTTTAGAGGTTTATTTTTCTTTTTGAGCAAACCAACACTATTGGAACACAATACGATTTATAGATGTAGTGTTGTACTTACAGCTGGTAAAACTCAAACTTAAAACTGTTGACAGATTCCTTATAAAATTATTGAAGGATAAGAAATTGTCAACGTGCATGCTAATTAATTGATAATATATACTGTGACTGAAGAATATAATCGCAGCTTGGAGCAATACATCTTAGAGTTGACCTCACCCTAGTTAGTCAAATGCTTGATGCATGCCATGTTTTGTGGGAATGACAACTTTGTTTAGGATAAAGTCAATGAATTCTATTTTTTGGGAGGAGGAATATTGGGCGATTTTAAAAATCTACTCACAGGTTGTCGATCACTTCAACCACTTTTTAATTTTTTAATAAAATATTATTTTATTAAATCCATTCAGGTTGGGTCCAGAATTTTAAATGAGGGAGAGCAATTCAATTTTTTTAATTTTTTAAGTTATTAAAAAAATAACAAGTTGAAATTAAATGAGGTTGGAGACCCAAATCTAACAAAACTGCCCTTGACCGGACCTGTTTAGAAAGTGCTTGACGAGCCAGTTTGGTTTTTTTATTGTAGTCCATTCAGGACTGAAATCTTTTTATGATAACTAGTAATTTTTTTTAAAAACGCAAAATTTACTAGTTAGTCACGTGTGTTGAACCCTGATTCGTAAAAAATTACTCTGAACCTTAACTATCAACTAAAGTACCCAACTACATTAATGTTAAACATATCTTTTAAAGGTATATATTAGTAATACGGACAGCAAATAATTAGTTTATCAAAATCTAAGTAAAAAAAAAATTCCAAAAAAGATAATTTTGGGCTATAATAAGAAATTTAAATTTTTGAGAGTTCAACCCAAATCCCAAGAAATAACTTGATTGAAACGCCCTTTTCCTTCGCTTTCATTCTTGTTCTCATTCTCCGGAGCATTAGGCTTCATCCTTCTCCTGTAATCTTCCTATTTTTCTTTCAGTGTGAAACCAAAACTAAAAATTGCCACACTAGTGACTAGTTAAAAGATTGCGATGGAAATAAATAGTGCTTAGTTTTAGTTAATTCTTAATTATTTTTCAACATCCGATAAAATTTTAGATATTTAGTTACTATAACTCACGTTTTGGTAGAATTTTTTGATGTAAATTTTTTGAGATGATTTTTATCAAGTTTTATCAAAAAGTTCATCCATTTGCTCCCTCAACCAGCTCAACTTATAAACTTGGTATTTGAGTTTGGTACGTATAGAAAATGTTTCCTACACTTATAAATACCAGTCGATGATTGTTTATGCTAATTTAACTAACTTCCACATTGGTTTTAATAATGAAATTTGTTAGGATAATTTACTTTGTCATAAAGATCATTTCTATGAAATCTTAAAAACACCTCATAGATATTCGTTCCACTCCAAATTGGCTGTCCTCTTCTGTAAAGGTATATTAGAATTGTAGCACGCTTGATGTGTGTAATGATAAATATATAAAAATTCAATAGAGAAATTTTGTTAGTGGTTAAGGTACTTGTCTTGTATTATCATAAGTAAATAGTTTTTGATGCATAACGGTACGGATACGCCTGAGTTCAATTTAGTTATACATATGTCTGATGTCTGAATCATTTACTTTTATGTTGGCCCTTTTTACCCGTAACTTTTTTTTTTCAAAAAAGAAAGGAAAGACTTATGAGGAATCAATTTTCCAAAGCTTTATTTATTTTTAGTTTCTTGTAAAGGAATTTTTTCTCCATTGTGTTGCAAATATATTAAACTGTCAACTAGTATTACAAGAATAAAAAAAATGATAACAATTTGTGTCAAAAGTACAACTTGAATTAGAATATTTAGATTGTGTTGTTTGGCTGTCTCGAGCTTTATTATGAATTTGATGCCTACGTGTAACTAGACCACAAGTCAATGTACACACACGTATATATATATCGAAGTAAATTGTCGTATGTTGACCAATATACCTACATATATTAGCTTGACCTCTCAAATATTTAGCACACAAATCCAACGTCTTTTAAGCCGTATAAGTAATGGAAAATCCACTTCACCACATGCCAATGTAGTTTCCTAGATTCAATGTCCATATACCTACTCATTATGATCAATATTACATAAGCAATATCATGTCTCAAATACAAATCATCAAATCATATATAGCACATGTAAAGTTACCCAGCCACCGTACTTGCATATGGTCTTCAGCCATATATTCCCTCTCCTCCTCCAAATTTGGAGGCATTGTTTCAGAGAGTTTGAAATGTGGAGCCAATGGGTTACTCACAAGCTTTGAATCATCCGTCCCAAAACGATTTACTACTTTCTTTAGATACGGCCTCTAAGTGAAACTCAATCTTCCTTTCTTCCTCTCCCCAACAATCTCCTTGTTTACATTTTTTTGGCTCAACCCAAGTCTTTCATCCCAGTCTCTTGGCTTAGTTGAGCAGTCACCTTGTTAATCTCCACCATGCTTGATGAAGCAATGAACAAGTCATCAACATATAAGAGTAAACGGATAAAAGAATCATCCTTAGGGTTCATGAAATAAACAAATGCACCAATTCAAATCAATCCATGTGAAATTTTAAGCCAACATGATTGTGTTAAACTTCTTATACAACTATCAAGTCGATTGCTTCAACATGTAAAGGACTTCTTCAATTTGCACTACAGATCTTCGTTGCTAATGACTGTAGTTTCGTCCGGCTAATATATCTAGATATCTTCTTTTCCCTAACAATCTTTGTGTCTAGAATTTTCTTGGCTCTACCCAAATCTTGTTAATGCAAGTGCAACCATAGTAGCCTCCAAAAGGCCTCTTACTAGTGCAAACCAAGGGTGTACATATAAAGCACTTTAGGTCTCTCCAACTTTTCAATGTAGGATTTTACATCTCCCTCCCCATGGGGACTGACATCCTTGTCAGCACAACGTACTCTATGGGGTCCACTCTAATACCATTTATAACGACCCAGCCCCGACCCTAGCAAGATATTGTCGGCTTTTACACCATGCCGCATGGTTTTGTTCTTGGTTTGTGTACCATAGCAACCCCCAAAAGGCTTCTTACTAGTGGGAACTAAGGGTGTATATATAAAGTATTTCAAGTTTTCCCCACTTTCCGATGTGGGAATTTGCATCATGTGGTATCAGCAAAAAAGCCGGCCAATAGTCCATTCATGATAGTTTTTATTGATTGCAGAACAAGGATTACATACTCTCATACATGTAAAAGTCTCTTTGAGCTCTCAAGAAAAACCCCAATCTTTCTCTTTACAAAGCTTAAATGAAATAAGAGCTAAACAATTACTTATATTGTAAAAAATTCAAACTTCTGTACTAGACTGAAAAATTACTTTTAACGTATCCCAGAGATTTCAACAACCACCAATATCTTTCTCTCCATCTCTCCAAAAAAAAAAATTAGAAAAAACAACTATGTACCAATATGGAATGTAAATCTAAATTTGTACTGTGAGCAAAAAAATCATCGCTAATTTAGATATTGTTTTTCACATGGGTTCCTTTTAATCCCTCAAGAATGTTTAGTAGTAATAAAGGAGTTTTTCCGAGAAGGAGTTTTTCTAAGAGCTGGACCTGTCACTACATTAAATTGTAAATTGAATTATTGATAAAATATTTGAGAGAAAAAATACATTTTTGTCTCATAACATGTACCTTTATGTATGAATATTGTGTTGACACACATTTTCGTCACAAAATGTACTCCTTTAGCGACAAAAAAAATTATGCTTCATTAGAAAATGTATTCCTGTAGTGATGTACCTAGAAATGTTCACAAGAAGTTGTGACAACAATGTTTTGTGAAACATGGACTTTTAGTGAAAAAAGCCTTTTGTGATGATAGCCCTTTTTTGTCGCCCAAAAACTTTAAGCAAAGCAGTTTTAGTGACCAAATTGTGATGAAACCTTTTGCTAGTAATGTAATTTAGGATAAATGGTTTTAACAACAAAAATATTTTTTCCATGGAGGAGTTATTTTATTGAAGTGTGGGTTCGCTCTAGCCCTTATTTGGGCTTTGCATTTACACATTTTGCTGTTCATGTGTCTAATTTTTTTTTTTTTATCTATTTTTCGACAACTTTCATTTTTTAAGTACAATAAATTGGCATTTATTTATCTTCATTGACAATTTTAAATGCAGCTTTAGATTTGATAAAGAATGTAAAAGTGAAAGCAATAATTGGGCCAGTGACATCAATGCAAGCCAGCTTCATAATCAATCTTGGAAATGATTCTCAGGTGCCCATTATTTCATTTACTGCAACAAGCCCATCCCTAACATCACTTCAAAGTGAATATTTTGTACGAGCAACCTTAAACGACTCGTCTCAAGTTAAGGCCTTAACTGCCATTATTCAAGCTTTCGGATGGAGAAATGTGGTGCCCATATATGTAGATGATGATTTTGGAGAAGGTATAATCCCTTCTCTAACTGACGCCTTAAATGAAATCGGAACTCAAATCCATTATCGAAGTGTCATCAACCCATCGGTTACTGATCAAGAAATTGTTGCAGAGCTTTACAAATTGATGACAATGCAAACTCGGGTTTTTGTTCTCCATATGACGAAATCTCTAGGTTCAAGAGTGTTAAATAAAGCTCAAGAAGTTGGAATGATAAGTGAGGGATATGTATGGATAGTAAGTAATGGAATTACTAATACGTTAAGTTTAGTGGGTACTTCTTTGGTAGGTTCATTCAAAGGTGTTATAGGTGTAAAACCTTATGTTCCAAGAAGTAAAATGATTGAAGATTTTATCCTTCGCTAGAAAGGGAAATACTCAAAAGATGTTAATGTCGATGCATATGGGCTATGGGCATATGATGCTACTACATCATTAGCAATGGCAGTGGAAAAAGTTGGGTACATAAACTTCAACTTCAAAAAGATGGATTCTTCAAGAAACTCGGTGAATTTAGGTAAGTATCTATGTAGAGTAATATCAAGCACTAGATTTAATGGACTTAGTGGAGACTTTCATATTGTCAATGGACAACTACAATCATCAATTTTTGAGATAATTAACGGTATAGGTGATGGGGAGAAAGTGATTGGGTTTTGGACAAAGAAAAATGGATTTGTGAAAGAATTGAATTCAATGAAAAAAGTTGATGTAGGAGATATTATATGGCCAGGTGAATCTACAAGTGTTCCAAAAGGTTGGGTGATTCCAACAAATGGGAAAAAGTTAAGAATAGGAATTCCAGTGAAGGATGGTTTTAGTGATTTTGTGAAGTTAATAAGAGATCCGAGTACTAATACTATACGAGTTACCGGATTTTGTATTGACGTTTTCGAGGCTGTAATGGCAGCATTACCATACGATGTTCCTTTTGATTACATCCCATTTGCAAAGCCTGATGGGAGAGCAGCTGGTAGTTATGATGAGTTGGTGCATCAAGTTTTTCTTGGGGTTAGATCTTTTTCAAACTTATAATTATGCACGTTTCAAGCTAAATAAAAAAATGATAATTTTGATGTGGCAACAATGTATCAGTGGCTTGTGATTGATAATTCAACTGAGCATTTGAAAACTATACATGTCAATGATTGCGTTGTTGCCTTGTAAATATTTCACTTTTATTTTACCCATCGCCCCTTCCCCCAACCCAAACTAGTCACTTTTCATTGCAAAAAGTTATGGTCACTAAAATTCATTGCATCACTAATTTTTTTGGCTACATTTAGTGATGACACTCAACATTTAGTGACAAATTAAACTTTGAGTTTCATCACCAATCTCTTGGCTCTCGCAACTTTTGTGACAAATTCTAAATTTTTTCACTAAAGGATTATATTAGGCGAAGAAACAAACATTTGTCACTAATACATTTTGTGAAGAAAATGTGTTTTGTCACTAATTGAATTGTTATAGTCATCAAAGAAACCCATTTTTCTTGTAGCGGTTTAGTAAATGGTCCTTTTCTTTGATATCCAGAATTTTGATGCTGTGGTTGGAGATGTTACTATAAGAGCAAATAGGTCCAGGTATGTGGACTTCACATTGCCTTTCACTGAGTCAGGCATAAACATGATAGTGCCGGTCAAAGACAAGAAAGCAAAAAATGCATGGGTGTTCTTGAAACCTTTAACTTGGGACCTTTGGGTTACAAGCTTTTGTTTCTTTATTTTCATTGGCTTTGTGATTTGGATTCTTGAACATGGCATTAATGAAGATTTTAGTGGCACTCGTTCGCATCAGTTTGGCACAAGCTTATGGTTTTCCTTCTCTACCATGGTTTTTGCTCATAGTAAGTATTTCTTTTCGTTTGTAATTCCCCCACAACGATTTTTTTTCTGATCTAAATCTCGGTAACAAAAATATATCCTTGCTAGAATTGAGTGCACTTTATTGTTCATGAGAGGGGTGACTTGGTAATTTTGTGTAAATACCAAACCCCTTGGATGTGTTTAATATATAGTATACATATATATTTTGTCCAGGGTGTGAGAGGCGTAAGTTGGTAATTTTGTATACATAACAAACACTGTTGGTGTGTTTAATATATACTAGCCTTAGAGCACACTTTGTGTGTACAATAGGGTACAAAGTAATTCCACACGTTAAAGTTAAATAGTGGTATCTGGTCAAATGGTTATTAAGTTAGGTCTTTATGTTTGAGGTCATGGATTTAAATTCTTATATTAACATTGTTTTCATTGTAATTTGTGGGGTGAAAAAATAATTTTTTCATTTCACACATGCACGTACCCAAACTCCCTCCTCTCGGTTAATATGTAGTATACATTGTAGATATTTAGTTTGATATGCTTATCAAATGTTATTCTAACTTAATCTACATTAAAACCTGTAGAGGAGCAACTGGTGAACAATTTGAGTAGGTTGGTGGTGATCATATGGTGTTTTGTGGTTCTAATTCTAATCCAAAGTTACACGGCAAGCTTAACATCAACTTTAACAATTAAACAGCTTGAGCCCACATTTACTAGTGCTGAACAACTAATAGAAAAAGGGAAGATTGTTGGGTACCCAAAGGGATCTTTTGTTGAAGGACTGTTAAGAAATTCCAACATATCAAAGCTTATGGCATACAAGACAATGGATGAATTACACATTAAGCTTTCAAACGGGGAAATTGGTGCTGCTTTTGACGAAATCCCTTACATGAAGATTTTTCTTGCAAAACATTGCTCCAAATACACCATGGTTGGACCAACACTCAAGTCTAATGGTTTTGGATTTGTAAGCTCTCTCTCTCTCTCTCATGATTTTAGCAATAACTAGATTTTCATGTGCACAGAACACGTATGCTATTTGAATATAATGAACACTACGTACAATAAATTGTTTAATCAGTGACGAAGTGTAAGTAACAAAATTTGTTTTATCATAAAGTGTGCACCTATAGCAAAAAAATATTTGTGACAAATTCATTGTTATTATAAAATGCACTCATTTAATGACAATTTTTTTTTTGTGTTTTGTCAACTAGTGTATTCCCTTAGTGATGAAAGATAAAAGTTATCACAAAAGTTGCAATAACAAAGAGATTGTTGACGAAGCTTAAAATTTTGTCACTAAAGTGTTTTCCTTTGATGTAAAACTTTTATGAGCCACGTTGTGATGAAATCTTTTGATATTGATGTGAATCAAATCACAGTTTTAGTGACAAAAAAATTCGTCACTAATGATGAATTTTAGTCGTAGTGTAATTGAAAGATATAGTTAAGAAAATAATAAGTAGTTGTTGAGTGTTATATTGCCTTGACAAACAACAAGGGTTCTACTCTCCTTATTTAAGCTATAATGTAAATATTTTTTAAATAAAATTTCACACGGGCAAAATCCGAAAAGAAAATAGTATAACATGACTTCAAAATGGGTTACAACTTTATATAATAGGATATACGGAGACCTTGTCTTTGTTTTATTTATGCTAGACATCCTTTCCATTTATGAAGAATTACAATAGACCTCTAAACCTTTACGATTTGTAAAATAAGTATCTTCAATTTTCAATTGGTTAAGAATAATCTGATCACCATTGACATTGCTATTATGTAAAGCCAACCCTAATTTCAACTACCATTTAGGCTATGTCTTATTTTTAATTTACAATTTAAAAAGGAAGAGGAAATTGAAATGAATGATAATATATAGCATAATTACCAGCAAGTATTAAATCTATAACCTATCTAGGCATGCAATGGTATCTACCATTTGGCTACTTATTCATTTACTTTCAATTTAGATTACAAACATGCAAGTCTATCTTCAATTCTCAACTAGTTAAGAATATTTTGACCACCATTAACATTTTTACTAGGCAATGCCAACCCTAATTTCAACTACCATTTACGCTACGTCGTAGTTTTAATTTACAATTTTATGCCTAGTTAAAAATGAAGAAGAGAAAATTGAAAGGAATGATAATATATAGCATAATTACAAGCAAGTATTAAATCTATAACCTAATTTCATTTACTTTTTTAATTTAGATTACAAATATGCAAGTTGCCAAACATCGTGTGTGCATAATATGCTCGTATATGTGTAGATAATGTTCTTATATGATAACTGAGATATCACTAAAAAGACAAAGAGAAATAAGGTTTTTTGTAATATGTCTGTCTAGAAAGGGAGATTATCCCAAAATTTAATAAATATATTCAATTGGTTATTATGCTTGCAGGTTTTCCCAAAAGGTTCCCCTTTGGTACCCGATGTATCAAGAGCAGTCTTACGTGTAACCGAAGGAGAGGAAATGGCAAAAATTGAGAAAGCGTGGTTTGGGAAGCAAACCAATTGTCCAGACCCCAACACATCTGTGTCATCCAGTAGTCTCGGTGTTAATAGTTTTTGGGGTTTGTTTGTCATCGTGGGTGTGGCTGCATCATTTGCTCTTATCATATTCATATCTATGCTCGTTTATGAGAATAGGATCACCTTGATGCGAGTGCATCCCATAGATATATGGAAGAACATTATAAATAGACACGTTACTACAAACAGTGGCGAAACGGATGGAACAAATACTAATTCAGTTGAAACAACTGTCTGCCCCACTTTGTCAAATAATGAGGAAGAAACTGTGTGCAACCAAGAAAATCAAAATGGTCAAACATCGGAGAATATTGTTTCCAACCCTCAAGTTGTTAACTCGAGTCGAGACGAATCATGAATTTGTGAAAAAGAACATGAAAATGGTTAAGGCTTATGTAATCTTATTTAACGTGCTTACATACTTTAATTTATAGATTCGAAGAATGTCATTTTGATGTTTGTGTGTACCTTCTGCTTTCAATAAGGGATGCAAAATAAGTTATTGTAATGAATATTTTTTTTGTACACAAGGAGAATTGAACAAATTGTTTAGATAGAGCAAAGTTAGTTTATTTTGAGTCTTGTTTTGGAATTATGCATGTGTAAGCTTGATTCTTCGCACATTAGGAGCTTTGGGCAAACATGATTTCACAGTCTTAAGCAATAATATAAATTTGGGTATTAACCTCGACTCATATATAATACCTGCAATTTTTTTAGAGATTTGTACCCTTCGTTAGTTATAAAATTAGATGCCGAAGGAACATGATTTTCTTATTGCTACTTTTTTTCTTGGCAAACCATTATATCTTGGTGGCGCTCGAGAAGAAACTGGCCCATGAGAAGTATTTGACTTCGAATGGTAGAAAGACAATTCATCCTTAAGGGGTTTTAGGATGAAGTGCTCTGCATGAACTAGCGATGAATATTCATTTAAGCAAATTCCGAAAAGTTCTGGGGATCCCTAAAAAGCTGTTCAAAAATTGTAAACATGTCTAGTGGAGTGGGGTTGCTAAATGGGGTGTATTCATGGAGAGAAGGAAGACCACCATATATAATAAAACCGTAAAGATTATTTATTATTATTAAGGAGAAAAGAGGGTCCTCCGGGAGCGAAAGGTGGAAGGGAGACATGAGTTACAGAAGGAACATGGGTTAAGGTTGCGAGAGAGAGGGTTTTAAAAGTTCAACTAGCTAGTTTATTATATCTTGTCTGGAATTTTAGTCCGAGACTGCACAAAAGGCCAAGTTTATTAATTAATTCTTATTTAACTTGTTCTTATCTTATCATATAATGCATATTCCTTGTGCGACTACTTATTTTCCCACTCTATCGAACATAATTCATATCCTACTCATTTGAAATCTTATCCAATATGATCATTTTAATACTCTGTCCACCTCTTTATATGACATGCTGAACCCAACTATTATGCGTAAAAGGGTCTTGCTAATTTGTGCCCTAAGCAAGGCAGACCCATAATTTCCTCTAAGGGTGAGTTTAGCTGACATAGTTCCCGATTAGTTTGATTTGGCCATACTTCTCAGAAAGTTAAAGGCTATAATAGTAAAGAAAAAAAAAATTCTTTAAAAGATTAAGGACGGGCAAAAAAACTAGAAATTAGATAGAATGTCTTATTACAAATTGATTTTCACCAAAATCCAATGAATAATATTTTTTTGAATGAAGGGCCTATTTTTAATTGGTGATTAGTGTAAGAGGCTATTTTGTTTTATATTTTAAATGAAGGTATTTGAATAAATTTAAATATCATTTAATTATTAAAAACATGTTACATATTACCTAAATTACCCCCTTCTTATGAAATTTGCACAAAAAATATGGACTGCAAAGTTCATATTGCAGTGAAATATGGACTACAATATAAACTTTGCACTAGAAATATGGATTGCAAAGTTTACATTGCAGTAAAATATGGACTGCAATATGAACTTTGCACCAGAAATATGGACTACAAAGTTTATATTGCAATAAAATATGGACTGTAAAGTTCATATTGTAGTGAAATATGGACTGCAAGATTCATATTGCAGTCCATATTTTAATGCATATTAGTATTTTTTAGTTTATTTTAAGGGTTGGGATGTCATTTTACAATAAAAAAAAAGACACATGTCATATTATCAATAAAATAAAAAATAGGCCCTTCATTTACAAAAAAATTATTCCTTGACTTTAGTGTTAAAATCTTTCCCTAATAAGACATTTTTTTTTAGTTATCCCGCAAAAAAATTCAATGATCGATCATGGTCCCAGCACTTTGCTTATTTAGTGCAATTTTGGCTCATTTGAGTTGTATGACTTGTAAAGTGACTTGAGAGCTAAAAATTGGTGAGATTTTTTCTTGTGTGCTTGTAATCAACTATTTGTTCTAATTATCAATAGAAGCTATCATCTGGGTGGATTAGTGGCATTTAAGCCGACACTACGGTAAAACTTTGTTTTGTGCGATTGTTGGTTTATTTCCTATTTCTCTATTGTGAGTGTACTTTTTTATGTCGATTCTTCTTTCGGTAAACCATTAGGGCTTGTGAGATCCTTCCCGGTTGCATCGTGCTCGATTTCAGTGGTTTGGCGCAACAATAAAAACATAACACCAAAGGGCATCCGACGAGAAATATGCGAAATAAGTATGCAAGAAACAAGAAATTGGGTATGTCATTGGCGCACCGTAACATTAGATAATATGGTAAATTAATGGGTAAGGCTGGAGGATAAGACAACTAAGGAGACAGAGAGTAATAGTGTTGTAGTCATCGAATTTGAAACCGACTAATTATATCGAACCGAGCCAAATGTTTTCG
This sequence comes from Lonicera japonica, assembly GCA_021464415.1. Taxonomy (NCBI): domain Eukaryota; kingdom Viridiplantae; phylum Streptophyta; class Magnoliopsida; order Dipsacales; family Caprifoliaceae; genus Lonicera; species Lonicera japonica. Next base: position 63,827,027 of record CM038467.1, read on the forward strand.
TTAAAATCGAACTGAAACAAAGAAATTGAATAGTATTCTCAATATTACATTTTTTTTTATGAAAACCGTAATTGTGTTTGCCTCACTCTCTTTCGATTGGTCAGGATTCTCAAAAATATGTAGACGAATTAACTAATTATATAGCTAAACTGTATGCATATGTACACTTGGAGTTAATATAGCAAAGAAAGATGTCCTTTCATAACAGGAAAGTGAAGGAATTACATAAACAGCTAGCGTACAAGGAACTGGATGTCAATTACAAGTTTTAAATTAATTTTTCTTTTTTTAAAAAAAAACCACATAAAAACTGAAAAAAAAAAACTCCAAAATGAAAACAAGCCACAAAATTCAGTTCAGATTGGGCAGATTCTAAAACAAAAACAGAAACAAAACAAAAATACTCAAATTTACTTCAGTTTGTGTCTCAACAGTTTGTATCCCGGCAAAAATTGAAAACGCCCATATGATAGAGGTGTGGGGGAAGCGTCGCCTGAGGAAAAAAAAGGGATCAGTTTTGGAAACGGATTAGGTCAATCGTGTATTGATGTGGGACAAAGGGAGACGTGCAAATGTATTTTTCCTTACTTTTAGTGATTTCCAAAATATATCCCAGAATTATTTAGAGGATCTATATAAAAAGTGTATATAGGAATTTTATTTATGTTATTATTTTATTTTTTTGCAATATATATGAGTAATAAAAACATTGTCTTGATATTTTCAGCAAGAAATATCTAGTATGGTTATAATAAGATAAGACTATTTGATACAAGATGAAAACTGATAAGTTTTGTGTGATATGTTAGAAAAGAAGTTTAATGATATGATCGATGATATGCTTTTTATTTTTTTGTGAAAATTTTTAATTTTCTTCTTCACCATCCAAAATGTTTTGTATGAAAAAAATAAATAAGAGAATATCTTACTGCATCTCTAAACTTATTTTTTAACATCTCACATAATTTAATTATTCCTTTTATATTATTGTCGAGCGGAATCTAAATTCCAATCAATTCTTCCAAGTCCGCGTCCACTCTTAATTTCCAATCAATTCTTCCGAATCAAACTGTTTTTGGGTAGACCATCCAGAACCTCTAAAACTCTGGAAAAGAAAACGGAAACTAAGTAGATATTTATATATAGAGAGTAATTTACACGTTAGAGCTTAGATCCTTAAAGTTTATATGATCGCATTTTCACTTTTTTCCATGAAAGTTTGTGCTAACTATTCTATTTTAACACATAAAGTTTGATTCCGTTGTCATTTTAGACCAAAAACTAATTTTTCATTTGTGTTTTGGAAGAAAAATAACACATGTAGCTAGTTGACATGGCATGAAGATCAATGTGAATCATGTTATTTTCTGTTGGGTTGGATTTTGAACTAAATTGACAGCGGATCAAACTTTATGTATAGAATTGGCAAAGACTGAACTTGATGGACCAAAACAAAACTTTAGGGTGTCAAACTGTAAATAACTCATATATATAGCCATACCCAGCATTGAGAAAAATAAACAAGATAGAGATGAGGAGGAGGATGTATAAAAATGGCCAAATTCCTTATAACAACAGCCAAATTCCTCATTACTGTACTTTCTTTGTTAGGAATTTCAGAGTTGATTTTGGGAAAGGAAATGGGTGATAAAGAGAGTAATAGTAAAAGTAGTAAAATCCTAGTAAAGGTTGGAGTTGTACTTGACACTGACATAGGTTTTGGGAAGATGAGTTTGAGGTGTATAAGAATGGCTCTCTCTGATTTTTATGCCTCTCATCCTCATTATAAAACTAGGTTGCACCTCAGTGTAAGGAATTCAAATGCTACTGTTGTTGGTGCTGCTCTTGCAGGTATGTAATCCGTTTTGAGTTTCAATTTGTTGACACTTACCTAATTAGCTTTATGTTGACTTTACGTTGTGATTGGCTGATATGTCTAGAAACGGGGTGCTCACACCGGGGAGTAAGAATTTCGCATCGGCCAAAACATAAAAGTTCAAAATAATCCAATTACCTTTCAAACAGCACAAACAGTGGTCCATTTAGATATCATATGAAAAAGTTATGGTCATCAGAAGTGCGGAAAGTTTGGTCTGTCAGTAAAAAATAATTAAGCGATTAATCGTCTGAATCCCATTCTGAGCACCCGAATTATTTTACAACCTAATATGCAGTTGTAAATAAGCTATTATATCGTATGGAAAAATACTATACCATGAAACACTATCTGAACTCAATTTCACCATCCGACCATAGGATTTAGCATAAATATGAATGATAAGGGAAATTAAGAAGGAAATTACAATGTAAGTGCAGGAGCACGCGTTCCCATCAAATCAACATAAAAACAGTTAGGTTTTACTTGTACATTAGCCTACAAACACAAAAACGTGGTGCTTTTGTCGACAATATCGGTATGTGTATGTATATTTAGAGTTAATATAGCAAAGAGAGATGTTATAGCACAAGGGTTACAGGATTTTCTGTGGACGTTTTCGAGGCTGTAATGGCAGCATTACCATATGTTGTTCCTTTTGAGTACATTCCTTTCGCAAAGCCTAATGGGAGCCCGGCTGGTAATTATGATGAGTTGGTGTATCAAGTTTTCCTTGGGGTTAGATCTCTCTCAAACTTATAATTATAAGCCTTGAAAGCTTTCTCGAAAATTGATATTTTTGATGTGGCAACAACTTATTGGTGGCTTGGTGTTGATAGTTTAACTAAGCATTTGAAAAATATTATTGTCAATCAATGCATTGTTGCTTCGTCACTATTTCACATCTTATTTTATTTCACATAACTAGAATTTCTCCTTACAGTAGTGTTTATTTAAGAGTTGATTACATATGATTTTGGTCAAAAAAGGTTATGGTCCCTAAAAGTCATTGCATCACTAAAATTTTGGGCAACATTTAGAAAACCACTTTTAATGACCAATCTTTGAATTTTATCACCGTCTCTTGCCTATTGTATCTTTTGTGATGAATTCTAATTTTCCTAACTAAAGGATTATATTTGGTGACAAAACAAAATTTTTGTCACTACAGGAGTACACTCCAAGAAGAAAATATGTTTCGTAACAAAGACATCGACAATATAAGTGCACATTTTGGTCACAAGTATTACGTCAGTAATTGAATAGTAGTTATGGCATTAGAAAAACCCAATTTCATCGTAGTATTTCCTTTGTAACTATTCATTTTCTATTGTTATCCAGGATGTTGATGCTGTTGTTGGAGATGTTACCATAAGAGAGAACAGGTCCTTGTATGTGGACTTTACACTGCCTTTCACAGAGTCGGGTATAATCATGATAGTGCCGGTCAAACACAAGAAGGAAAAAAATGCATGGGTGTTCTTAAAGCCTTTAACTTGGGACCTTTGGTTCACAATCTTTTGTTTCTTTATCTTCATTGGCTTTGTAATTTGGATTCTTGAACATGGCAGAAATGAAGATTTCAATGGCACTCTTCCACAGCAGTTGGGCACAAGCTTTTGGTTTTCCTTATCAACTATGATTTTTGCTCATAGTAAGTTTTTTCCCTACAACATTTCTATCTTTTGTGATTTAAATCTGCAAAGAATTGATCGCTATATCAAACTGCTCAGTTAATGAAGGAATATTTATGTGATGAAAATGTGTTTCGTCATAAAATCAACTTTAGTTACAAATTATTTGTGACAACATATTTTTGTTGGATAATGTACTCATTTAGCTAGTGACAAAAATTTGTGTTTTGTTGCCAAATGTTTTCTTAGTGATGAAAGTTAGAATTCGTTTGAAAGTTGTGACAACCAAGACATTAGTAACAAAACTTAGAGTTTCGTCACAAGATGGTACATGGTTTCCTAAATATAATACAAGATTTCAAGTAAAGCAGTAACGTTTAGTCACCAATTTTTATATATATATATATATATATATTTTACGAAAACCATTTTGTGTCACCTAAGACATTGATTGATACCGTTTGTTCACTATTAAGATTATTCCCTCGAATCCCGAATTCCTGTTCTTCCAATATTCAAACATTTGGTTCAAGTTTTACAAGGGAATAAACCAAAAGTCCTTGGAATGGAGACATCCAATACATTCCCATATTCAAATGGGGGCAAGTTACATGGATTCGTGGGATTCGTTTCCTAGTTTTTGTTGTTGATGAAATTGCCTCTCTTTTTCACAAATAAACAAATATTTTTCTTTTTCATTACAAGAAAGTGATATTTTAATAGTATACAACAATGTTGGACCTAATTTAAATTGAATTATTTTCGTTCTTAGTAAAATATTAGCCAGTTATTTTCAATAGAGGCCGGAGAGGACAATTCCAGCCTTAAGTAAATTTTGGCAAAAAATCTCAAATGTGAAGCGAGGAGCTTTCATGAATTCTAATTCTTTTCGTAAAACTCGAGCCCAGCAAGCCTGCAAGTATGCTTAATTACTATGAAATGTTTTCCGAAAGAACATTTGAGAAACACAAATAATTAAATCCTTACTAGATAGAATTGAGTAGAAACTTTAGTATTATTAATTCATGAGGAGGCCTATGTAAAGCTTTCGCGTTCTGTCATATATTTTGTTTGATATTTCTATATCAAATTTATTTTAACTTACTCTACATTTAATTTTTTTAGAGGAGAAAGTGGCGAGCAACTTGAGTAGGTTGGTGGTGATCATATGGTGTTTTGTGGTTTTGATTCTGACCCAAAGTTACACCGCGAGCTTAACTTCCACTTTGACAATTAAACAACTTGAGCCTATATTTACTAGTGTTGAAGAGCTTATAGAGAAAGGGGAGATTGTTGGGTACCCAAAGGGTTCTTTTCTTCAAGGACTCTTAAGAAATTCCAGAATGTCGAAGCTCAAGGAATATAAAACGTCGGCAGATGACTTGCACATTAAATTTTCGAAAGGGGAAATTGGTCCCGCTTTTGGTGAAATCCCTTACATGAAGATTTTTCTTGCAAAACATTGCTCCAAATACACCATGGTTGGACCAACACTCAAAGCTAGTGGTTTTGGATTTGTAAGATCTCTCTCTCTCTCTCTCTCTCTCTCTCTCATAATTTTAGTGACAACTATATTTTGGTGCATATGCAATGAGTATGCAATATGAATATATAAATACAACAAACTGTTCCATTAAATATTTGTGACAAAACTCATTTCATCATATATTCTACTCATTTAGTAACGCAAATTTGTATTCGCCACTTAATGTATTCAAGAGTTAGAATTCATCAAAAAAAAAGATACAGTAACAAAGAGAATGGTGACCAAACTCAAGAGTTTTGTCCCTAAAGAGTTTTCCTTGATGTTGAGACTTTTAAGGACCACTTTCTGATGAAATCCTTTCTAACTAATGTGATTTTTTAATAAAACCACAGTTTTAGTGACAAAAAATTGTGTTGCTTAAGAGATTTTTTGTGTAGTGATAATTTAAATTTAAAGATATAAACTAAGAAAATAATAAGTAGTGTGGCAGTTGAGAGTTATATTTCCCTTGCAAACAACAAGGGATCTACTTTCTGTGTTCTCTATGATGTAATTATTTCTAAATAAAATTTATATGGGTAAAATTGGAAAACGAAAAATATGACATGGCTTCAAAATGGGCTTTGGATTTATATAATATGAGATATGGGGACCTGCTCTTTGTTTTATCTACACTAGACACCCTTTCCATTTATAGAAAACTACAACAAACTTCTATAAGCTTTAATTTTGTTCAATTTTCACTAGTTAAGGTAAATTATATATATGTTGATAACTAGCGACATCTCTACTATATAAAACGAACCTCACTTTCATTTATCTTTTAGACTATGTCATATTTTGAACTTCCAATTTATCCCTCACATAAAAAATGAAAAATAAAATAAAGAACAACAATAGGCACCAAGTATAAAAACTATAACCTATCTAGGCAATGGACTAATAGGGAACCATTTACTCAGTTATAAATTTTACATTTTACATTACAATTATGCAAGCGACACATAATGTATGCATAACATTCTAGTGGATGTAATAAATTTCTTATACAATGACTACATTAAACAACAAATAGATTGAAAGGAGGTTCTTGTAATATATCTCTCGAGGAAGAAAGATCATGATTACAAAGACTAAATTTCAGGGCAGATCATTGTAATTTCTCGAAAGGCGGAGTATTTATAGTAAATTGAACTATCATTTTTAAAGGAATCATTAATCGCAAAATTTTGATTTCCAAAAAAAAAAGAGGAAGAGACTTTAAACGCTATGTTTAGTAAATTGGAAACATGTTGAGCTACTTTCATGCAATTTAATTATCCACAAATTTAATAAATATATTCCCTTATGTTCTGATTTGCAGGTTTTCCCGAAAGGTTCCCCTTTGGTACCTGATATATCAAGAGCAATCTTACATGTTACCGAGGGAGAGAAAATGGAGAAAATTGAGAAAGCGTGGTTTGGGAAGCAAGCCAATTGTCCCGATCCGAGCACATCTATGCGGTCTAATAATCTTGGTGTTAATAGTTTTTGGGGTCTTTTTGTCATTGTGGGAGTTTCTGCATCATTCGCTATTATCATATTTACATTTATGCTGGTTTACGAGAACAAAAATATCTTGATGCAAATTCATCCCAAAAGATATATGGAAGAACTTCATTACAAGCAATAGAGAAAGCGGTGGAACATATACTGATTCAGTTAATGAAACAAATGTCCGGCCCAATTCGTCAAATAATGAGGAAGAAACTATGTGCGACCAAGAAAATTAAAATGCACAAATGTATTAGAATATAGTTTCCAGCCCTCAAGTTGTTAACCCAAGCTAAGACGAATCAAGATTTTGTAGTAAAGAATATGAAAATAGTTAAGGCTTAGTTATTTTATCTAACATATGTAAACACATTAATTTATAGATTCGATGATTGTGTTTATTATTAGGGTTGCATGTGTTAGAATATAGATGTTAACATATATAATTGATACTTTATTCTCTACCTTATTTCTTTCTTATGTACTGCCTATATAAAGGCATTATCATTGTCATGTTAAATAACGTAGCTATCAATATAATATTATATTATGAAATTGTACATGGTATCAGAGGGATACAAATCTTTTAATCCTATGGTCTTAATCGTAGGGGGGATGGCAATTGTGATGCTCTAAATCCTGTTATGAGGATTAATCCTCCAGGTCTTGGTTAATCACGGAAGCCGTAAGCCAACGGCGGGTAACCTAATAACATTCTACTTAGGTATGCAAAATCTACAGTCTGATAACAAGGCCATAGTTAAAATTTCACATGCATAACCTGTTCTTACAATATAAACTAAATCCTACATATGAAAGCAAAACAACATATAGGCAAGCCTCCAACGAGGTCCCAACGTACTAAGTTAGCAATCTCTAAATAACTTATAAGTTATAGCATCTATATAGAACACGTGACATTAACAAACTTTAGGACCAACAGTCCTTTAATCTTAAAAGACGCACGACTAAGTGACAGTATAAAGGCGATCTAGGAATATGCATCATTTCCTTTCCCTTTGCTCGTGGAACCTACTAAAGTACCTGTAGGAAAGATAATGGGGTGACTCAAACGAACTCAGTGGGAATCATATATATATATATATATATATATTAGGTTAAATGTGAAAATGATGTTTGGAAAGCATTATAATAATTTCATAAACAAACCCCTTGTCTGAATAACGTCTATGGCACAATTTATTATCCATTGTCTCACAAGCCTGGAGTCACGATTTCGATAATCCTAGCCACTATCCAAGCATACGACTAGGTCTTCATTTCGTGGCCTTTCACCCACGTGGCAGCAGGGCCACCCGTTCGTTTTTGTGCACAGTTTCGGGTCTTGCACCTGTGAGAATCTAGGCCTCCGACCCTCCTTCTCGATTTTGGTTGCCTATTTTTAATTTTTGGTTTTGATGGAAAACGTGTTTTTAGAGTCGCCAGTTTATTTTACAAGAAAATAAACAAAAGATCGTACAAAACATAATCCGAAATCAGACTGTCTTTTATACGTTTGAAACCAGAGATTGATTCATAACTTGTTTTGCTAGGGTTTAGGAATTACGTTATGAATTGGGAAGGTGTTAGGCACCCAATCCTCCCTTTCGGTCTCTTAATATATCATGTATTTAATTCCTATTTTAGATATCTTGCAAGTAGTTTGAATGTTTTCAAAATAGTCCTTTCAGATAAATTTAATTTAAAACAGTATTTATGAAATTAGACTTGAGCTTATAAGCGCCTACGTATTCATTCGTAGAATGAAATCAGAGTTTCGTAGTTCCATTTGTTTGGAAATTGTTTTAGAGTGATTTTCTTTTGAAAACTTGTCGAAACGGATTTTAGTTTTCTTGTAAAACTTAAAAATGACTTATTTTGAAAGTAGTGAACTAGCTTGCAAATTATCTAATTTTCTTGCATTAAAAATTGTATTTAAAACTTGTAATTTAAACTTGAATTTAAATGCATAAATTAAATTGAGAATGGTTATAATTAGTCATATTAGGTAACTTAACTCATGTGAGTGATCGTTTAGTGATTCGGGTGGTCCTTATCGATTACGGGTTATCAATGGTGAGTTTCGGTCTTACACGATCAATTATTTTTAGCCAAATTTGGAGCTATGTAACTTCTCCGTCTCTTATCCGATTTAGACGTCGATTACGCCTATGTTTAGGTTTCATACCATTCTAAAACTTATGTGTTTTGACCGAAAGCCAATTCGAACTCCTCATTGGTAAAAATAGCGTCCGAAGTAGGCCGATAAGTAAAATCTGGTCATTCGATAGTGCTTCGGCAGAACGCTGTCTTCGGAGGATTTCTGGGAATTATCCATCCAGAATTTGGGGAGATTTTCTCTTAGGAAGTTGTAGATTGTTGAATTAGCTTTCCCTGTACATAAAGATCACCCCAATTTGAGTTTCGAACAAGATGTTATGACCAAAATACCAACAATGGTTAGTGCTGTGGGAAATAAGCTTTGGCTGAGATCGAGCTCCCAAGATCGATCTTGGGTGGTCCAAGATTGATCTTAGAGCCTTATGTGTCGAATTTTGACTACTTTTAACCCATTTTTCTTCCTTTTTAACACCCAAACCCCCCATTTTCGAGCAAGAGAGTTCAACATACACCTAAAGAGCTCTAGAGAGAGAGAGAGAGAGAGGAGATCCTTGGGGATCCTTGTGATTCCTCCATCCACACATAAGATTTGAACTCCAAACCTCAATCTCCTCCACTATTCATCATCTTCTACCTTCTTTTTCATCCATGGCTGCATGAGGGAGCTAGGGTTTTGAGGCTTTGGCGCCTACACTTCTCGAAGAACTTCAATTAGATGGAATATCATCAATAGAGGTGGGAACACTAGTACTAAAGCTCTATTTGAACTTATTACATGTTGCATTAAAAATTTGTACTCAAAATTGGGGTTTTCCTTGAATACCCTAGGTTGTTTGCATTCCACATGGGTTGGACTAGATTGAGCCACAATTAGTGTGTCGATATGGATGAGTTATCATTCTAGTTGCATAGTTTAACAAGTAAATTCATGTTTTTGCTTATATATATAGAGATCAATGAAGAACCCATCTTGTAGTGCATGTATGAAATAAAAAATTGGGGAATTTTGGGATTTATGCCTATAGAATGTTTGATTGTGGGTTATGAATGCTAAATACACATATAAATAACATTAGTTACAAGTGTAAAGCATTATATATGAAATTGTCCTAAAAACCTACTAAGGCGAAGTGGAACGCAACAACTTTTGGGTCTAGTGTCTTGTGTAGACCCTTAATACGACTAGTGGTGAGAATATAATCTCAACACATTTCAGAAATGTTATAAACTTAAGTGGGAGGGTTGTAGGTTGCCTTGGTCATAATTGTATGAAGCTAAGTGTGCCATAAGTGCCTTCGTTAGGCAAGAATCACAATGACTAATGCTCTGATGGGTAGAATATCATAAGGACTTTGATACGAACAATACGGCCTTGGTTTTACATACTTGACACATTATGAAATGTCAAATGCCTAAAATACACTAATTGGCTATAAAGAAAAAATGGGAATAACAATATGATAATTAGGCCTTGGATAAGTGGCCAATAACGATGATTGTGATAATGATATACGAATGATTGTACGATTGTATATTGGCTATATATATGTGGGGATTGCCATGTGTGTGATGAATTGTGTTGGCTTTTCGATGCATTGTTGATATATTTGAAGTTAGATGATAATTATGGTATTAGCAGTTTTCATAATATTAAGGACGGGTGCACCGGGTTAAAAATGCCAGGCCAGAGGTACCGTGATATAAAAACCAGACCGGGAGTACCGGTACTAGTTGTAACTAGAGTGGAGCCACCCAAAGCGGACAAGGGAAAGCTAGCCGCTTGTTATGTTATCGTATCGATGTATATTGCCTTTTCGCGGATGAGTATTGGTAATTTTGCATTTTACAGCTTTCCTGGATTGCGGACTAGTTTTGGTGGCTCTATTAACGGGACTGTATGTTCCAGAAAGTAGTAGCCCTACACTTAAGTGAAAGATCCTAAGGTCGTTCCATCCTCGAAGGAATGTGCTTGTACGGGTGTTCTTCTTGTTAAGTATTTGTAGTGTTGTCCCCAGGAAAAATGTCTCGTGAGAGTTTATCTCCAAATGAATTACAAGTAAGGACCGAGTACCTGGGTAGTTCGCTTATTTGGAGGAGACATGATTAGTTTAGAGCGTGGGGTCCCATATGTCTTGTGTGGGTTTATCTCCAAATGTCTCCAAATGAATGTTAACTCTTACGTGATTAGTATTATGATTATTGTTGTTATCATATCTCTAGTTGTTAATATAAAGATCCTATATGATATTGTTGTTGACCTATGTGATTATCGATGGACTAGGATGGCCTTTTGAAGGACATGGCCAAATTACATAACATACAAAAGAAATGAGTTGATAAAGCGGCTCGATTCCATAATATATTAATACTCATATTGTAATACTTAATGAGAAGTCTTGTAGTCATGTTCGAGTTAACAATGTTCATAATGAATCATAATCAATATTGAAGTAATAATTGTAATAGCATAACGAACTTTAAGATGCTAATGACCTTAATTATATGATACACACATATTATACTACCTTGTTAAACTATGAGCTTCATGGATACAAGTCATAAGTGGGCCGAAAAGGCAGGACTAACTTAGGTTGTCCGGGTAGCATTCACATAATAGGATGGGTATCCTAGCGATTAGGTTCCACATGCTATGGGTGCCTTGAATTGCATTATTTATATATGTGGAACACTGCTAATATCTAAAGTTTTATTTTGTATAAAAATGCACGCGCATGTTCCTTCCAACGTGTATTTTCTATGTAAAATGTATATTAGTTCCTACTAAGCCCGGATTTGGCTTATTCCCTCTTTTTATCACTTCTTGCATGTTAGGTTTCGTGGGTGGTGGTTCTCATACTAGAAGCCTCTGATGTCCGAGACACATTTTCTAGTCCTTTATAAAAAGGATTATGTTGTAATTGCCTTTGGTTGTATTATATTGTATATAAACTTCTATTTAAGTAACGGACTTCAAATCAACCTTTAAATTGTATTTCAACTGAATTTGTGTTAATGTTTTTATATGTGGAGTGTATTTTTATTTTATGATTGGATGTGAATGAAATGGTTTTAATATTTACAGGTCGGTTTATCAAATTTACGAACTCCACATGCCAAAATTTTCTAAATTAAATTTTCAAAACACGATATATTTTTATCCTTGTTACTTTTGAACCGCCGTCAGTGTACGGCACCGTGATTAACTGGATCCCAGAGGTCTAATCCTCTTAACGAAATTCAAGTTGTCATAAGTTGGTATTAGAGGCATAGGTCTGATTTTCTTCGCGGGGTTCATGGGTAATTACATGTTTTGAGTAAGTGTTACGAGTATATCCTAATTGAGTCTAGTGTTGTTCCGTGCTAGGGACCACTCGATTGTGTACTAATCATTGTTTCTTGTTCGTTATGCATCCAATTCTCTAAGGATGTTCCATCTTAGCGATATAAGTGTTGCGTTTCCTTTTATCGTGAGTATTGGCCTTAGGACCGACTTCACTTTGGGAATAGTGGAGAAGGTCGATATAACTCTTTAGACCGATAAATTATAGATCATTTCTTTTGGTCAATGTATCAACAGAATGGAGCGTGAGTGTCCGACCCGTAAATGTTCCATTAGTGGGACATTCGAGCATAGGGGGAGATGATGTCCTCATAGAGCTAGTGAAACCAAGGGGGTTATAAGCGGCAGGGAGCCATTGGTCAATTGTAACCGCCGAGAGCAAGACGTGGGAACCAAGGAGGTTCCTCCATCCGTAGTTGTTACCTTAGTGATTATCCTTGATGAGAAGAGTGCAATTTTATCAGAGTAGAACAGCGGAAGCGTTGGTCTAGATAATTGTGAGCAATCGCGTAAGTATGTCTCCGGCGAGCGTTTGTCTCGAGGAGAGGTGTTCCCTTCTTTCCTTATTCCATATATATGTTTCCCATCTTATAGTTTGTTTTGTTGATGAACCGTGTTATAATTGTGTTGTTTCTTTGTGAATCCAATATTTTTCTTGAAAATGTGTTTTGTACTCGGGATGAGTTTTGCAATCAAGTTAGCAATAGGCGATTGTCGAGTTATATTTTAGTCAGCCGCCTGATCAACGAATGACTAACTTATAAATCAAAGGTATTCTGTCTCCAATGAAAAGTGAAATGTGGCTTACCAGTGTTAGTGGCCAGTCCCAATCCTTGTATTCACAATATATGTTTCTTTGATTCCAACGGGTGAATCCCGTACTTTGTAATATTTGGTTTTGGAATAGTTGATCTAGCTTGATTGAATTTGCTTTCCCGGGTGCCATTACCTTTGGATTCATAGGAACTAGATTGCGAGGCTTATTGTTTTTGATGTGATCATAATCTATGGACGCGTTTTGGGAGCTTTGCTCATTTCAGTTTGTAACTTGGTCATAGTTGTGGATACGCCTTAAGAGTCGTGCCAATTTTGGTTTGGCATCCCGATATGTCAGGGATTGTTCTGTTTCGAGTTCCAGATTATGGAGTGATTTTATAACATTAAGGGTTATGTGCCTCATCGTACGAGTATACCGTATTGGTGATCGTTCACTCGAGAGTGAGCTAAAGGGTTCTAACTTGTTATTCTATTTCCTTGCCATTCATTGAAAATTGTTTATTTCATTTTGATTCTCGGAGTGAATTTAGTTTCATTGGTTGTGGCGGTTCCTCCTTTAAGGAGGGGAAACCTCGTGAAAATTCTGGAATCCGTATGTTCCCTTGTCTCGTACTCCTCTTACTAGAATTTCGAGGACGAAATTGTTTAAGGAGGGGAGGTTATAATAACTCGTTCTTTCATACCACAACAATCGTCATCAATTTTTCGCTTATTTCATCATGAGTGGTGAAATCTTGGATTGTGGAGCCCCATAGCATTCTAGCACTTCTTATTAGTCATATTAGGCTACTTAACTTATGTGAGTGATCATTTAGTGATTCAGGCGGTCCTTATAGATTTCGGGTTATAAATGGTGAGTTTCGATCTTATGCGATCGATTGTTTTTAGCAAACTTTGGAGCTATGCAACTTCTCCGTATCTTGTCCAATTTAGTATCCATTTGCACGTTTGTTTTGATTTTATACCATTCTACATCTTTCGTATTTTGACCGAAAGCCAATTCGCACTCCTCGTGGGTCAAAACAGCGTCTAAAGTAAGCCTGTTAGTAAAATCTGGTCATTCAGTAGTACTTTCGTAGAGTGCTATCTTCAGAGGATTTTTAGGAATTACCCATCCAGAATTTGGGGAGTCTTCCTCTCAGAAAGTTGTAGATCGTGGAATTAGCTTTCCGTGAACATAAAAATCACTCAAATCCGAGTTCGGAGCAAGAAGTTATGGCCAAAATACTGACAGTGGTCAGCACTGTGGGAAATAAGCTTTGGCTGAGAGCTCCCAAGATTGATCTTGGGAGGTCCAAAATCGATCTTGGAGTCCTATGTTTCGAATTTTTACTACTTTTAACCCATTTTTCTTCCCTTTCAACACCCAAACCCCCCATTTTCAAGCAAGAGACTTCCACATACACCTAGAGAGCTCTAGAAAGAGAGAAAGATAGGAGATCCTTGAGGATCCTTGTGATTCCTCCATCCACACACAAGATTTGAACTCCAAACCTCAATCTCCTCCACTATTCATCGTCTTCTTCCTTCATGGTTACTTGAGGGAGCTAGCATTTTGAGGTTTTGGCGCCTACACTTCTCAAAGAACTTTAATTCCATGGAATATCATCAATGGAGGTGGGAACACTAGTACTAAAGCTGTATTTCAACTTATTACATGTTTCATTAGAAATTTATACTCAAAATAGTGGTTTTCTTTGAATACCCTAAGTTGTTTGCATTCCGCATATGTTGGGCTAGATTAAGCCATAATTAGTGGTCGATATTAATGAGTTATCATTCTAGTTATATAGTTTCACAAGTAAATTCATGTTTTTGCTTATATATATAGAGATCAATGAATAACCCATCTTGTAGTGCATGTATGAATAAAAAAATTTGGGGATTTTGCGATTTGTGCCTATAGAATGTTTGATTGTGGGTTATGAATGTTAAATACACACATATATATATATATATATTACATTAGTTACAAGTGTAAAGCATTATCTATGAAATTGTCCTAAAAACCTACCAAGGCGAAGTGGTACGCAACAACTTTTAGGTCTAGTGTCTTGCGTAGACCCTTGATACGACTAGTGGTGAGAATATAATCTAGACACATTCTAGAAATGTTATAAACTTACATGGGCGGGTTGTAGGTTTCCTTGGTCATAATTATATGAAGCTAAGTGTGCCGTAAGTGCCTTCGTTAGGCAAGAATCACAATGACTAATGCTCTGATAGTTAGAATATCATAAGGACTTTGAAATGAACAATACGACCTTGGTTTTACATACTTGACACGTTATGAAAAGTGTGATGCCGAAAATACACTAATTGGCTATAAAGAAAAAATGGGAATAACAATAGGACGATCGGCTATCTATATGTGGGGATTGCCATATGTGTGATGAATTGTGTTGGCTTTTCGGTGCATTGTTGATATATTTGGAGTTATACGATAATTATGATATTGCCAGCTTTCATAATATTAAGGCCGAGGGCATCAAACTATAAATGCCAGGCCAGATGTACCGGGATATAAATACCATTGTATAGGTATACAGGTGCACCATATTAAGGCTGGGGGAATTGGGCTATAAATGTCAGGCAGGAGGTACTGGGATATAAATACCTGTTCGGAGGTACCGGGACTAGTTGTAGCTGGAGTGGAGCCACCCAAGTGAACAAGGGAAAGGGCTGCCCAGTACAGTACGTTGGTAGCCACCTGTTATGTTATTGTATCGATGTATATTGTCTTCTAACGGATGAGTATTTGTAGTCCTGCATTTTATAGTTTCCCTGGCTTGCGAACTAGTTCGTGTGGCTCTATCAACGGGACTGTGTGTTTCAAAAAGTAGTAGCCCTACACATGGGTGAAAGATCATAAGGAAGTTCCATCGTCTGAGGAACGTGCTTGTACGGGTGTTCTTCTTGTTACGTATTTGGAGTGTTGTCCTTGGGAAAAAGTCTCGCGTGGGTTTATCTCCAAATGAATTACAAGTAAGGACTGTGTCCCTGGGAAGTTCGCTTACTTGGAAGAGACATGATTAGTTTAGAGCTTTGGGTCTCTTGGGAGCCGATGCTCTAAGCCTAATGACTGCGAGGTGTAAGCTTGAGGCTTTATACTAGAGATATGAGCATGTTAACTCTTATGTGATTAGTATTATGATTATTATTTCTATCATATCTCTAGTTGTTAATATAAAGATCCTATATGATATTGTTGTTGACCTATTTGATTGTCGATGGACTAGTACGGCCTTTTGAAGGACATGGCCGGATTACATAACATACAAAAGAACTAAGGATTTAAGTGGCTATGTTATACAAGAGAACTTGAGTAAATAATTAATGAGTTGATAAAGCGGCTCGATTTCATAATATATTAATACTCATATTGTAATACTTAATCAGAAGTCTTGTAGCCATGTTCGAGTTGACGATGTTCATAATGAATCATAATCGATATTGATGTAATATTTTTCATATCATAATGAACCTTAAGAAGCTAATGACCTTAGTTACACGATATACACATATTATACTACCTCGTTAAACCATGAGCTTCATAGATACAAGTCATAAGCGGGCCGAAGTGGTAGGACTAACTTAGCGTGTCTGAGTAGCATTCAAATACTAGGATGGGTATCCTAGCGGTTAGGTTCGACATGCTATGGGTGCCTTGCATTGCATTATTTATATATGTGGAATACTACTAATATCTAAAGTCTTACTTTGTATAAAAATGCACGCGCATGTTCCTTCCAACGTGTATTTTCTATATAAAATGTATATTAGTTCTTACTGAGCCCGGATTTGGCTTATTCCCTCTTTTTATCAGTTCTTGCAGGTTAGGTTTCATGGGTGGTGGTTCTTATACTAGAAGCCTCTATTGTCCAAGACACATTTTCTAGTCCTTTATAAAAAGATTATGTTGTAATTGCCTTTGGTTGTATTGTATTGTATATAAACTTCTGTTTAAGTAACATACTTTAAATCGACGTGTAAATTGTATTTCAACTGAATTTGTTTAAGTGTTTTAATAGGATGAGTAGATTTTTATTTTTATGATTGGATGCGGATGAAATGGTTTTAACTTTTACAGGTCGGTTTATCAATTTTGCGAACTCTACATGCCAAAATTTTCTAAATGAAGTTTTCAAAACACAATATATTTTTATCCTTGTTACTTTTCTAAATGAAGCTTTCTCTCTCTCCAAGTTTTCTTTCTCTAAAATTATTGTTTTTTCTAAAAATATATTTTTCTTTCACTAAAATAAACCTACTTTAAAACACACCCTAAAAACTTTTAAAAATTACCCCTAAACACTCTAGAGAACTTTTAGTTGAGCTCCCTTAAAAATAGACCCCTAGGGTCCTATTCATATAGGTGAAAGGAGAAGCCAAACTTATTAAAAATCTCAGCAAAAAGGGACTAGCCGTACGTCATCAAAGGTGACACACGGTACCAAGGGTGTCGCACGGCACCTATGGTGTGCCTGCCGCATGCTTCATTTCCTCATGTGTGGCTGCTCGTGTGTGTTATACAAATGGGAGGCCAAACATATAAATGTGCATTTCAGTTTTCTTTTTATTAATGTGGGGCCCATGTTTAATGCATGTATATGTGGTGTTGACTTTTCAACTCGTACTCCATTTTTTTATAGTATTATTTTATTTTATTTTTTTCCTTTTTTTTATAGAAGCTCTTCATCATTATTTATTTAAAAAATACTTTTCTATCATTATTTTTATTTATTTATATATTTAAATTCTTAAAAATAAATTTTTATATTTATTTGAATATTATAACAAATGTTCTTTATTTTTATTTATTTTTAAATAAACTAAATTTCAGTGAGAGTCGCGAATTGGAGTGTTCACAGCATCCAGGAGACAATGTCCCAACTTCTAGCCCCATCTAACGAGACCAAACCTAGGACCATTGTGGACTGGTGCTAGCATATAATTCTAACATAATCATCGACCAGCTCCTTTGAAAGCAATTGTACCATACATATATACATATTTTGATAATCACACTCTAATAATATTACAATTGATAAGGGATTCTTGTATAAACAACTTTCCAAGTATAAATAATATTTGACAAGTGTTTTGTATAAACAACTTTCCAAGTATAAATAATCATCCCATGTATCATATTCTTCTATTCCTAGAAAGTAGCTTCCTAACCGAGCAAATAGAGGTGTACCTAAACCCACATATGATCCAGACTTTACCAGTAAAGCCAAATATCCTATGAGTAATTATGTGTCTTATGATCGGTTAACTGCATCTAATAAACCTTTTATGAATCAATTATCTTACGTATCTATTCCTAACAGTGTGCAGGAAGCCTTATGTGATTCTAAGTGCAAATCAACAATGGATAAGGAGATGAAGTCCTTGTTGAAAAATGATTCTGGAAATTGACCGAATTACTAGCAGGAAAGAAGAAAGTGGGTTGCAAGTGGGTGTACACTGTGAAATTTAAAGTAGATGGAACAATCAAAAAATTCAAAGCGAGACTGGTTGCAAAAGGTTACAAACAAACGCATGGGATTGATTGTCTAGAGACATTTGCGCCCGTAGCAAAGATCAATACCGTGCGAGTGTTACTCTCATTAGCTGCAAACTTGGACTATTCTCTACAACAGTTCAATGTAAAAAATGCCTTCCTACATGGGGATTTAGAGGATAAGGTATATATGGAGTTCCCACCTGAATATAAGATCCCAGATGAGCATATGAATAAAGTCTGCAAGTTGAAAAAATCTTTGTATGGACTGAAACAATCCCCTAGAGCCTGGTTTGGGAGATTCGCCAGATCGATACGAAAGTTTGGGTACAGCCAGAGTAATTTTGATCATACTTTATTTTTGAAGAAGAGTCATGGAAAGATTACGGCACTTATCGTTTATTTAGATGGCATGGTGCTGACATGAAATGACCTTCAAGAACAGCAGGCATTGAAGAAACTCTTATCTCAGGAGTTTGAGATGAAAGACCTTGGGAACTTAAAGTATTTTTTGGGAATCAAAATATCTAGATCATCAAAAGGCATCTTCCTATCTTAGCGAAAGTATGCCCTAGACTTACTAAGTAAAATCGGAATGTCCGCTTGTCAACCGTCAGAGACTCCAATGGAGGAAGGATTGAAGTTAGAGGTCGAAACATATCAAGTGCCCGTTGAAAAGGGCCTATCAGAGATTGGTGGGAAGATTGATGTATCTAGCATATACAAGACCTTATATATCATATGCATTGAGTACTGTCAATCAATTCTTGCATAATCTAGGGGAGAAGCATATGCAGGCAGATATGAGGATTATCGGTTATATCAAAGCAGCTCCTGGAAAGGGAATCTTGTTTCAGAAAAATGAGGATTTTCTGAAGGTTGAAGGATGCACTGATGCTGATTGGGCAGGTAATATATGTGACAGAAGGTCTACATTAGGGTACTTCACATTTTTAGGAGGAAACTTAGTCACTTGGAGGAGTAAGAAGCAAAATATAGTATCCCGGTCAAGTGTAGAAGCAAAATATCGAAGAATGGCAGTCGGTATTTGTGAGAACTTGTGCTCTTGACACACGGCCCCCGCAGCAGCGATTCCCTCATTTTTTTAGTTTAAATTTTGGAAAACGGTTCGTTTTGTTATAAAGAAAATGTGACGATTTGCAAAGGAATCAGAGTCGCTAGTTTGTTTTACTAAATAAACAAAAGTCTATGTAAAAGAGGAACATTTCTAGATTAAACGCCCTCTTAAACACAATTAATGCGAAAACCAGTTGATTCAAAGGGTTTGGGGATTAAGTCGCGAATCGGGAAGGTGTTGCCACCCCAATTCGCCCTTACGGTCTTTAAGTAGAATATGTGTGAATTTATAATCGAACATTTGCATGTTAATTGATGTTATCGAGAATCAGCCCATAATTTCAAGAAAACGGGATTTTAGGGTGGGGATGAAAACCATGTGCTTCATAATTTACCCTTCGATTTTAGAAATAAGTGTGTGTATGATTTGAAAAATGATTTTTGACAATAATTGATGGCAAAAAATGTGTTTTTAGAAATATTTAGGACTTTTCGAAAGCTATTTCGATTTGAAATCGGATATCCGGTAATCCTCGAGATTCGTTCATCAATAGTGTACTGCAGTTTAATAATTTAAACCGGCATTGACGAATCTAGTATTCTCATATGGATATTTACGTAAGCACCGCGATTTATAAATTAAACCGGATACAAACGTGTATTGATTCTTTCGTAAACCGAGATTGATAAAACCGAGATTTTATGAAATTAACTGATAAAGATATGTATAAAAATGGTTTACAGCTCGTTCTACGCCTTCGGTTTTGAAAACGAACTTTAAATATGAAATATAGACTGATTTTGAGACAAACAACAATTTTTACATACAATTGATCAATTATAACTGATAAAATAAGGACAGATAAAAAAATTAAAGTCGAATTAAAATAAAAAATACCTGAGAGCCTCGGAAATAAGTAGAATACTATTACTTATTAAAGTGTGGTATTAAGTGTGTTATTTATTGCCTAATTAATTAGTGAATAATTAAGGTGACACGTGTCAAGTTCTAAATAAAAGGTGCATTTATACTTTCACTTCTCCCATTATATATATATATATATATATATACTATTAGATTAGATTATAATACGGTTTAAATTTTTTTAATTTGTTAAATAGATTATTTTTTTAATTTATTTTTGGTAAAATGCAAAGAATTGGGTTAATAATCCTCTAGCTATTTTCCCATGTCGCATGGTTCAATTTGCAAATAAGACACCCTTAAAGTATAATTGTTTATTTGCATTTCTACTTTAAGGGTCCAATTGGAGCTTTCATCAACACTGAAACAGAAACAGGAAAAATAAAATAAGAAAATGAATACCCAAACGAGCAAGTATAGATTGTTGCCTTGAGTTAGATCTCCACCCAAAAGAGTAGATATGTTTGCCTCCGCTCCAATCCTTTTTGCTCCAAGAAGATCTCCATGTCGTAGAGGAAAGACAACAAAAGCTCTTACAAAAGGAGAAACGAGAACTACCAAAAAAATAGAATACATAAATCTCATAGATTCGAAAATTGGTCCAATGACCCTCAGACCTAAAGGTATTATTGAATTTATTATTAGGATTTAAGAAAATTGTAAACCCTCCCCTACTCCATGGAAGGAGGGTACATGTTTTGTTGTGAAAAATTTTGAGAATACTTTTTTGGATGTTAAAATCAATTATGATTGTTAATTACAATTTTATAATTTATATTAAAAATATTGAGTTTCAAAATTTTAATTCTTGACTAAATATGTGTTACCTGTTGTGCAAAACTCTAACTAAACCAAGCTACTAACACAACGTGAAGGAATCGCAAGAAACATTATGTTACTGTAACCAATGTTACCAGACACTAAAGGCTCCACAATAATGAAAACAATAATAATGGAGAATAAAGAAGAAGCACTCACCAACAAAGACAAGTGGTATCGGTAGTGCCGCACTCCACAAGGATAAACTTTATTGATGATTGGATCAAAACCCGAGTACAAGCAAACCCTAACTTTGTCTCTCTAAAACATTCTCTATAGACCTCTAGAATTCCTTTCTAGATGTAACTGAAATAATGATCCGCTAATTACAAAGAACAAATTAAACCTATATTTTTACTAGTAATTGTGTCACCAAAATAAGTTTTTATACTAAAAGGACTAACTTCCAAGTCTTACTTGTGAAACAGCAAAACTCACAAATCTCAACCTTGGTGAACTTTGATCACTCCTTTGTAGTCTAACCAGATCAACAATGCATCATTCTTGCATATCACCCCGTTTTTATTCCTAAACGCCTATGCTCCAAAGGGCTTCAAGGTGGCATATACTCCACCTCTTCCTCTAAATTCAGAGCCATTGTTGCCAAGAGTTTAAAGTGTGGAACTAACAACAAGCAAACTAGCTTTGTGTTTTCCTTCCCCAGCCTCATAACACTTTTTCCTTCTTTATGACTCTCACGATCTCCATGTCCAGAATCTTTGTAGCTCGGCCTAAATCCTTCATCTCAAACTCGTTACTCAAGTTGGCCTTAACTTTGTCGATTTCCACCTTACTCCAGGAAGCTATGAGCATATCGTTGACATATAAGAGTAAGTAAATAAAGTCACCTGATTTGAGTCCTTTGATGTAAAGACGGTAGTCATATTCACTCCTCGTAAACCCCTAAGCTAGCACGAACGTGGCAAAACTTCTTCTGCCACTGGCGAGGCGACTGCTTCAAATAGCACAGGGACTTTTTAAGTTTGCACACTTGGTCTTCCTTGCCAGTAGCTTTAAACCCCTTTGGCTAAGATATATAAATTTTTTCCCCTAGATTCGCATGCAAAAACATAGTCTTGACATCAAGTTAGTCAAACTCTAAGTCAAACTGAGTCATCATAGCCAAAAGCACTCGGATAGAAAGTATGCTTAGCTACTAAAGAAAAGGCTATTTTATAATCCACTATTTCCTTCAGAGTATAACCCTTGGCTACCATCCTGACTTTATATTTGATCTAGGATCCTAGAGACCCATATTTGCATGAACACCCACTTGCACCCAATCTTCTTATCCCCCTTTGGTAGCTTACAAAATTCACAGGTTTCATTTTTATGAAGACGCTGCATATCCTCATTCATGGAAGTTTTCTGCTAATGCATAAGCCACTCACTCTTCATAACCATACTTTTTTGGTGCTTTGTGAATTCTAGGCTCTTTATCACATGCTAAAGATGGATGTACATGTGGAATTTGTTGTTCTTGTTGAACTTCTTGTTGACCTGGACCCTCTATCGGAGTCTCGTTGGTATCTTCAAAATCTAAACTCAAATCTGCATATGAAGGACCTAATGAATCAGTCACCTCAGTCTGCACCAATCTTGATCACCTACTTTTCCCCTTCCCCAGAAGAACTAACTTTCTCCACCGGAGACGTTTTAAGAATAGACGCTCATCGAAAGTAATATTTTTACTAATCATTATCTTTTTGTCTGCAATACTCTACAATTTGAACCCATTGAACCCATCACTCCTACTCGAGAACAAAGCTTTCTGGGCCCTTGGATCAAGTTTCCCATCACGAAAATAAGATAGACAACCAATATTCGAGTACCACCATATC
This sequence comes from Lonicera japonica, assembly GCA_021464415.1. Classification (NCBI taxonomy): domain Eukaryota; kingdom Viridiplantae; phylum Streptophyta; class Magnoliopsida; order Dipsacales; family Caprifoliaceae; genus Lonicera; species Lonicera japonica. The sequence continues at coordinate 63,849,962 of CM038467.1, forward strand.
AAACCACCGTTGGAGTTATATACTCAACACCTGAACATGGCATTCGATTCACAACAAAAGTAACATAGGATAGGGCGTCAACCCAAAAATTGCTTACCTAACCTAACATTGAATAGTATACACCTTACCTTTTCCAGCAAGGTCTTGTTCGACATTGCTGGCATTCCATTTTGCTATGACGTTCCTTTTATGATGAAGTGATAAACAATTCCATTGTGTTGAAAATAGTCCTCAAAAGGATCACTATTTTACTCACATCTGTTGTCGGATATGAGCACTTTAATTTTCCTACCAATATGATTTTCCACCATTGACTTCCACCTTAAGAACACCTGAAAAACATGATCTTTATGCCTTATGGGATAAATCCATTCTGTGTTGTACATTCTTTAATGTATAAAACAAGCTTTTATCCAGGCACATCTGGCAGGAACACCCGCTATCCAAGATCCACTCACTCGCAAACATAATGCTTGGCGTCCTCGCCAGCATACTTTTAAAGTCTTCCCCATATGAAGTAACCGTATTAATGGTCTTTGTTGATTTCTTCTTCTCATCACCTTCTAGTAAAGTACAATTCTTCTTCTAATGTCCCTTTTTCTTGCATATGAAACATTCATTTGGCGCTATGTCCCTAGGTCAAGCATAAAATACAACTTTCGTAGCTCTCCCCTGCTGCCTATTCTCACTCCTTCCTCGGGCCACCAATGCTTCTGTGGAGACATCACCATTCTCATTCAGCTGTTTCTCGTTGGCTAATACTGTCGTTGTTACTCCATTATAACTAACCTTTTATTTTCCATAAAGCAACGTGGTGCTAAGATGCATATAAAACTCTTGGAGTGAATTGATGAGGAAAATAGCCTTATCCTCATCATCCGCTTTGACTTCTAGGTTTTCAAGGCCCAAGATAATCTTGCTAAACTTAATGACGTGGTGGCTCATCGATATACCCATAGTTAATCAAACCAGAAAAGATTATTCTTCAAATACACACGATGATTAATCATCTTTGTCATATAATTGGCCTCGTGCCTATTCCATATATTAGGGACCCACGTCTTATTCATGATGTAGTACATGACATTCTGAGCTAGATTTAACTAGATAGTGACACGCGCCTTTAGATTGTACTATTTCCAATCAGCATTGGACCATGAAGTGGGCTTGGCCAACATTCTAACCAGTGCTCTACGTAACCCTTCTTAGATAAAAATATCGCACATCTGACATCGCCAGATGCCAAAATTTATATTCCTGCCATCAACTTCTTAACATCTTAACTTAAAACAGTTTTAACCTAAGGTGCTTTAATCTCCTCTTGCGGCTCGCCTGTTTTCTATGAACCACTTTCAATAGACACCTTTGATTACCATAAAGCTTCTCCAAACTGATGATTTGTGTTTAATACCTAAAACCCCACCGAACTTGTTCCTCTAATACAAATTTGTTATGTAAAACCCTAGCTAAACCAAGTTACTAACACAAGGCGGAGGAAACATAAGAAACAATTTGTTACTACAACGAAAGTTACCATGTACCGGTGGCCCCAGAACAATGAAAACAATAATAATGGAGAATAAGAAAAAAAAACACACACCAACAAACAAAAGTAAGTAAGGTGGTATCGGCAGTGCGGTACTCCACTTGGAAATAAACTTTATTAATGATTAAATCAAAACCTAAGTACAACAAATTGTCGTTTTCTCTTTCTAGAACAACAAACTTTATTAATGATTATATTTATACTAGTAATCATGTTACCAAAACCAAGTACTTATAGTAAAAGGACTAGCTTCTACTCCTAAACTTTCAAGTCTTAATCGTAAAAAGGACTAACTTTCAAGTCATTATGGAAAAAGGAAGTGAGCCAATAAACTCACATTACCTTACTATCAACCACCATTGCCGCCCAAAATCATTATCAACAGTTGTGCAATCATCTATTCGCCTATGCCAGCGCCTTTTTACAACAAATAAATATATGTTAACATTATATCTCTACTTTCCATATTTACTATGTTCTTGCTTTAGTTGTCATACGTAAAGTATCTATATATAAAGCTATTATCACTGTAATTTATATAGGGCCCGTTTGGTTGTCCTTTAAATTGTGAATTAGATAATTTACAATTAAGTAATTTACAAAATTTTCATTTATTAGTGTTTGATCGTGTAAATTGAACAATTGTAAATATGATAATTCAAGTTGATTCACAAAAACTCAAATTAAGTTATTTCAAGTAGAACTTGAAATTGCCTAATTCTAGAATTAGATAATTCATTCCAACTATATTTTTTGAGAAGATCTAGTTTATATCCGTGATGTTGATGCATCTATACAAAATTTTAAATAACATAGAATAATAAATAACATGTTTTTATTCTAATAATCGGAATTCCTCGTTTAAGTTTTCCAAACACTACTTGAATTAGAATTGAATTATTCATAAATGAGCAAATTTACAATTCTTCAATCGAAAATTAACTAATTCTAAAATTAAGTAATTTACGCAACCAAATGGGCCCATAATCAATTGAAAACAATCTTGTCTCTCTTTTCTATTCTCTAGTTTAATGATATGAAATAATTGCCATTCATTTATGTCCATTGTTAATTTCAAATGCAGCTTTACATTTAATAAACAAAAAAGTACAAGCAATTATTGGGCCAGTGACATCAATGCAATCAAGCTTTGTAATCGATCTTGGTAATCATGCTCAAGTCCCCATTATTTCTTTCACTGCAACAAATCCTTCGCTTTCATCATTTAGAAGCAAATATTTTGTTCGAGCAACCCTAAATGATCTGTTTCAAGTTCAAGCTATAACAGGTCTTATTCAAGCTTTTGGATGGAGAAATGTAGTGCCTATATATGCAGATAATGATTTTGGAAGAGGTATAATCCCTTCTCTGACCAGCTCACTAATTGAAATTGGAACTCAAATACCTTATCAAAGTGCCATCAATCCGTCGGTTATTGACCAAGAAATCACTGCGGAGCTTTACAAATTGATGATAATGCAAACTCGAGTTTTCGTTCTCCATATGACAAATTATCTAGGTTCGCGAGTGTTGAATAAAGCTCAAGAAGTTGGAATGATGACTGATGGGTATGTATGGATAGTAAGTGATGGAATCACTAATCACTTGAGTTTGACAGGTACTTCTTTACTAGGTTCTTTAAAAGGTGCTATAGGTGTAAAACCTTATGTTCCAAGAAGTAGAATGCTTGACAATTTTACACTTCGATGGGAAGGGAAATCTTCGAAACATGTTAACGTCAATGTATATGGGCTATGGGCATACGATGCAACTACAGCACTAGCAATGGCGGTTGAAAAGGTTGGGTATATGAACAATTATTTTAAGAAGATGAATTCTTCAAGAAACTCAGTGAATTTAGGTAGTTATCTTCATGGAGTATTGTCAAGCATTAGATTTAAAGGACTTATTGGCGATTTTCATATTGTCAATGGCCAATTACAACCACCGGCTTTTAAGATAGTTAATGGTATAGGTGATGGGGAGAGAGTGATTGGATTTTGGACAACGAAACATGGGATTGTGAAGGAACTTAATTCAACAGAAAAGATTAGTGTTAGAGATATTATATGGCCAGGTGATTCTACAGGTGTTCCAAAAGGTTGGGTGATACCAACAAATGGGAATAAGTTAAAAATTGGAATTCTGGTGAAGGATGGCTATAATGATTTTGTGAAGTTTATAAGAGATTCGAGTACTAATAGCATAAGGGTTACTGGATTTTGTGTAGATGTTTTCGATGCTGTAATGAACGCTTTACCGTATGTTGTTCCTTTTGAGTACATTCCTTTCGCAAAGCCTGATGGGAGCGCTGCTGGTAGTTATGATGAGTTGGTGTATCAAGTTTTCATTGGGGTTAGATCTCTCTCAAACTTACAATTATAAACCTTAAAAGCTCACTCAAAAATGATATTCCTAGTGTGGCAACAATGCGTTGGTGGCTTGGGTTGATAGTTTAACTGAGCATTTGAAAACTATACATGTCAATCAATGCATTGTTGTCCCATCACTATTTAGAATCTCATTTTCATGCACATACTAGAATTTCTCCTAACAATTAATGTTTATTTAAAAGTTAATCACATATGATTTTGGTCAGAAAAGGTTATGGTCCCTAAAAGTTGTTGGATCACTAACATTTTGAGCCACATTAAGAAAAAATATTAATGAAAAAAACTCTGAGTTTTGTCACCACCTTTTTGCTATTGTAACTTTTGTGACAAATTTTAAGTTTCGTCACTAAATGATTATATTTGGTGACACAACAAATTTTTTGTCACTATAGGAGGACACTCTACGACGAAAATGTGTTTCATAATAAATATTTTGTCAATATAGGTGCACATTTTTGTCACAAGTATTTTGTCATTAATTGAACAGTAGTTGTGTTAATCACATAAACCAATGTCCTTGTAGTGCTTGTTTAATAACTGTTCCTTTTCTCTTGATATCCAGAATTTTGATGCTGTTGTTGGAGATGTTACTATAAGAGCGAATAGGTCCCTATATGCAGATTTTACACTACCTTTCACAGAGTCGGGTATAAACATGATAGTGCCAGTCAAAGACAAGAAGGCAAAAAATGCATGGGTGTTCTTAAAGCCTTTAACTTGGGACCTTTGGGTCGCAAGCTTTGGTTTCTTTATATTCATTGGCTTTGTAATTTGGATTCTTGAACATGGCATAAATGAAGATTTCAAGGGCACTCTCCCTCAACAGTTGGGCACAAGCTTTTGGTTTTCCTTCTCAACCATGATTTTTGCTCATAGTAAGCTTTTTCTTACAATATTTTTTCCTTTAATTTGTGAATTAAATATGCAAAAAACTTATCACTAAATTAAACTGCTCAATTAATGAAGAAATATTTTATATGACAAAATTGTGTTTCCGTTATAGAATTACCTTTAGTGACAAAAAAGTTGTGATAACACATTTTTATTGGATAATGTACTCATTTAGCTTGTGATGAAAATTTGTGTTTCGTCGCCTAATGTTTCTTCATGTGAAGAATCTTAGAATTCATTTAAAAGTTGTGAGAACCAAGAAATCAGTAAGGAAACTCTAAGTTTTGTTACTAGATGGTGCGTTGTTTCCTAAATATAGTACAAGATTTCAAGTAATATTACTACACTATCTAAAATTTTATGTTCCTAAAGTTTATATGCTCTAATGGGAACTCGACTCTTAGAGCTATCAAGAATATTACCATATTGGAGCTATATTGCAAATGTAAGAGTTTAATACTTTTATGTCCAAAATAAGCACGAGCAAAAATAGAAATTTTAACATGTCCAAGCTTAAGGAATATGACACGAGAGACGAATTGCACATGAAATTTTCAAAGGGCGAAATTGGTGCTGCTTTTGGTGAAATCCCTTACATGAAGCTTTTTCTTGCAGAACATTGCTCCAAATACACCATGGTTGGACCAACATTCAAGAGTAATGGTTTTGGATTTGCAAGCGCTCTCTCTCTCTCTCACACACACACACACACAATTTTAGTGATAATTAGGTTTTTGTGTATAGGCTGTGAGTATGGAATACGAATATAATAAATACACACAACAAACTGTTCAATTAAATATTTAAGACAAAACTCATTTCATCATATATTCAAGTAATTTAACAACACAAATTTGTTTTTCTTCACCAAATGTATTCCTTTAGTGACGAAATATAGAATTCATCGAAAAAGTTGCAATAAGAAACAGAATGGTGACAAAACTCATGTGTTTTGTCCCAACGAGTTTTCCTTGATGTTGAGACTTTTAAGGACGATGTTGTGATGTAATCTTTTATCAATAAATGATTTTTGAATAAAACTACAGTTTTAGAGACAAAATTGTCCCATTTAAGAGATTTTTTGGTTGTAGTGATAATTTAATGATATAAACTAAGAAAATAACACGAAGCGTGGGGGTTGAGAGTTTATATTCCCTTGCAATCACATAGGGTTCTACTCTCCTTGTTCTTTATAATGTAATTTTTTTCTAAATAAAATTTATAAGGGCAAAATCATAAAACAAAAAATATGACACAGCTTCAAAATGGGTTACGAATTTATATAATATGAGATATGGTGACCTTGTCTTTGTTTTATCTACAGTAGACACCCTTTCCGTTTATGGAAAACTGCATGCAATAAACTTCTACAAGCTTTAATTTTTTTCAATTTTCACTAGTTAAGATAAATCCCATATACATTGATCACTATTGTACATCTCTACTATATATATATAAAGCTAACCCCAGTTCCAATTATCTTTCAGAGTTGGTCATATTTTGAACTTCCAATTTTGAACTAATTAATTTTACATTTTAGATTACAAATATGCAAGCTGCACATAATGTATGCATAAAATTCTAGTATATGAAGAAACTTCTTACACGATAACTACACGTACTAAAAAACAAATAGATCAAAAGGAGGTTTTTGTAATATATCTTTATAGGAAGGGAGATCATTATTAGAAAACCCAAATTTCATGGGACGTCATTGTAATATCTCAAAAGACTGACTAGTTATAGTAAATTGAACAATCAGTTTTGAAGGAAGAATCATTAATGGCAAAAGTCCGAGTTTCCAAAAGGAAGAGGAAGAGACTTTAAACTGTCCTTTCAAAACAGTATATACTTTTTATTAGAAAATTGAAAACATGTTGACCAAGCATCATGCAATTTAATTATTCCAAAATTTAATGAACATATTCTGTTATGTAATGATTTGTAGGTTTTCCCGAAAAGTTCACCTTTGGTACCTGATGTATCAAGAGCAGTCTTACATGTAACCGAGGGATAGAAAATGGAAAAAATTGAGAAAGCATGGTTTGGGAAGCAAACTAATTGCCCAGAACCGAGCACATCTGTGTCATCCAATAGTCTCGGAGTTAATAGTTTTTGGGGTCTTTTTGTCATTGTGGGAGTTGCTGCATCATTCGCGCTTATCATATTTACATCTATTCTGGTTTATGAGAACAAAAATATCTTGATGCGAATTCATCCCAAAGATATATGGAAGAACTTTATTACAAGCAGTGAAGAAAGCGGCGGAACAAATACTAATTCAGTTGATGACACAACTGTCCGCCCTAATTTGTCAACTAATGAAGAAGAAACTATGTGCGACCAAGAAAATCCAAATGCGCAAACACATGAGAATGTAGTTTTCAACCCTCAAGTTGTGAACCCGAACCAAGACAAATAAAGAATTTGTGAAAAAGAACATGAAAATGGTACAACTAATCTAACGTACTTAAATATATTAATTTATAAATTCGATGAATGTGTTTATTATTAGGGTTGCATGTCTTAGAATATAAATGTTAATGTATATATATAATTGATAGCTTATTCTCTACCTTATTTCGCTCTTATTTAGTGCCCTATATAAAGGCCATCTCATTGTAATGTTAAATAACACAATTATCAATATAATATCAAATTATGAAATTATTCGTTGTATCAGAGGGATAAAATCCTCTTGTCTTGTGGTCCTAGTCAAATTATTGTGTTGCCTGCAAACAATTTCGTATTTGCTAGCTGCGTATACCCCTAATGTTTGTTTATCTTTGATTAAACTTCATTTTATATTCTACTATTACTATTTAGTACACTGTTTTATATTATTTATTTATTCTTAGTTAAATTGCATGATCCCATAGTGTTTTTAGGAAGCCTTAGGGTAGATAACTATCGCTGGTGGATTCCATTTACTTCTGCACACTAAATTTAGATTTCCTTTTGTTTTAGTTTAATTGATTAGTAGCTTTACTTTAGTTTTCGTTCCCTGCCTTATCCCAATTTTATCATCTTTTCTTTCTTTTCTCCCTTTTGAAAGCTTAAGTAGAATAATATAATTTCCTTCTTTCCCTGTGGTTCGATCTTGAATTTCCAAATACATACTATCTCTTGACCGCCTGCGTTTGGGTATAATAACTCTCGTTGTTTTCTCATAGTGACTACTTGACTTAAAAACTATTAAATTTACACATTTCCTAGAGAAAGGAAAATTAAAGTTTGTTGAAAATTTGCATTGAAAACTCTTCCTTCTAGATTTTCCTTAAGTCTTCTCCACTTAAGACTTCAAGTGTGTTCCCTCAAATGGTCCAATGGGCTTCCTATTTACAGATTGAAAATGGGCCTCATGCAACAAGTTGTAGCCAACTTTTTGTGCGACATCCACCTATAAATTGGTCGCTGGACACATGGCAACATCCTGTGTAGGGTGACAAGGTCTCTCCCAACCGGCAAGTGCCCTTTGACTTCTCGCACGACAAGTCAACCCTTAAGGGACAAGTTCTTATAGCTGAAATTATCGCTTATGGTCTGTTCTGAGACTCCTAAGTCAAACTACTTCCTTAGTATGCTTGGATGCATGTCAAGCTCTTAAAGACATCCTTCTAGTCCTATATTGGGTTTTAAGCCCTAAAAATGCAAGCACTTGTTTTGAAAATATGGGTTATATAAGAGTTGTGAATTGGGGTCCACAAAATCTAAAAATCTTCAAAATGCTTTATTAACGTGTTTTTATTAGTATGATAGAGTTTCCCAAATGATTTCTAATATTCTTTTTGTGAATTAATATATGTAGGTTATTTATCCTACAAGGGTATGCAACATGTAGTACTATAGGTGGGATAAAACATTGTTTCGTAGGATATATGTATGATAAAGTTAAGTTTGACCAACTTTTTAAATATATGCTGGTCTGCTTGGAGTGAAAATGGGCATGCTAAAGAGATTAGAGTTTCCAACTTAAACGTGGAATGGATCCGTGGCTCTTCTCACAAACGCTAATTAGATTAGCGTGATATATTTTCTCTCTCTTCCTTTTTATTCTCACTACACACTCTCTCTTAAAATAACACACAATATTAATTTTGTATATGTATTTTATAATATCCTTATCACACCACTATTTTAACACTGATAAGTAAGCACAATAAATATATCAAACTTACCACACCGTTAAATTTGCCATTGTGAATGCTCAAATGCTGGTTAACATTCTTATTGGCTTTTCAAATGTTACCGTGATTGAGGCATATTGCAAGCGTACAATTAACATGTCAACTAGTAATACATTCAAAAGCTGTATAAATACTTCTAATGTTGCATATTGCTATAGTGATAAGCATAATTGCAATCGCAATAGTACCACCCTTGTTTTAAGATTCAAAACATTGGAGGGGGGTGATAGCTAGGCTACACACTTGTGTTGATTCTCCATTTTATATAACTAATACGTTCAACAATTTAAAGGAAAAAATATGAGATAATAACAGTATAGTATAAAGAATAAAAGATATACACCATCTTACCGTCCCTTTAAAACACCCAATTAACCTGGCTTTAGGAAATTAAAATTTATAATATTAACTTTGTCATTAAATAACTCTCTTTTCTTGGTGCTCTTGGCCCAAAACAAAAACCTTCACATGTTTTCTATTTATACAACAAAATCAAGGGCTTCAAATTTGGTAACACCGTATAAATGAAATGAGGACAACCAACAATATCCTTATTTTCAGAGGATTGATTGGCAAAGAAAAGGCTAACTGACCATGAAATTTCATTTTATTTCCTTCACCAATATTCCAACACACTGTTCCTCTTTCTCCAACTACCACGACAGTGACCAATGAAGGGCCAATATTTTAAAGAAAAGACAGGTTTAGATTATTAACCTAAATTAAATTACGGCTCGATTTATTAGATATTAAACATATTAGATTATTAAAAATAGGTTTAAATTTTTTAGGGTTTTGAAATTAAACAAGTCATAATCATAATTAAGTCTACATTAAAAGAAATGAGATAAAAACATAACACCAAAGGGCATCCATTGAGAAATATGCGAAATAAGTATGCAAGAAACAAGAAACAGGGTATGTCGTTGGCGCACCGTAACATTAGATAATATGGTAATTTAATGGGTAAGGCTGGAGGATAAGACAACTGAGGAGGCTGAAAGAGTAATAGTGTTGCGGTGAATTTGAAACCGACTAATCTTATCGAACCAAGCCAAATTTTCTCGTTAAAAATCGAACCGAAACAAAGAAACCAAATAGTATTCTCAATATTACATCATTTCTTTTATGAAAACCGTAATTGTGTTTGCCTCACTCTCTTTCGATTGGTCAGGATTCTCAAAAATATGTAGACCAATTATTTAAATATATAGCTAAACTGTATGCATATGTACATTTGGAGTTAATATAGCAAATAAAGATGTCCTTTCATAAGAGGAAAGTGAAGGAATTACATCAACAGCAAGCCTGCAAGGAACTGGATGTCAATTACAAGTTTTAAATTAAATTTTCTTTTTTTTTAAAAAAAACCCCATAAAAACAGAAAAATAAACTCCAAAATGAAAACAAGCGAAAAAATTCAGTTCGGATCAGGCGGATTCTAAAACAAAAATCGAAACAAAACAAAAACACTAAAGTTTAGTTCAATTCGGGTCTCCACAATTTGCACCCTGGCTAAAATTGAAAATGCCCATATACTGAGTAGTGGGGGAAGCGTCACCTGAGAGAAAAAAGGGATCAGTTCCGAAAACGGATTAGGTCAATCGTGTATTGATGTGGGACAAAGGGAGACGTGCAAACGTTTTTTCCTCACTTTTACTGATTTCAAAAATATATCCCAGAATTATTTAAAGGATCTATATAATAAATATATCTAGGAATTTTTTTTATTTTATTTTTTGCAATATTTACTAGTAATAAAATTTTTGTCTTGATATTTTCAGCAAGAAATATCTAGTATGATTATAAGAAGATAAGACTATTTGATACAAGGTGAAAGCTGATAACTTTTGTGTAATGTGTTACAAAATAAGTTTAATGGTATGATCGATGAGATGCTCTTGATTTCTTATTAGTATATGTCCCACACTCTCTTTATTTTTCGTGGAAATTTTTTCTTCTTCACCATCCAAAAAGTTTTGTATGAAAAAAATAAATAAGAAAATATCTTACCACATTTCTAAACTTATTTTTTAACATCTCACATAAATTTATTATTCCTTTATTTTTTCAATTCTTCCAAGTCCGCGTCCACTCTCTAAATTCCTCCGCTCTTAATTTCCAATCAATTCTTCCGAGTCAAACTATTTTTGGGTGGACCATCCAGAACCTCTAAAACTCATAAAAAGAAAAAAAAAATTAAGTAGATAATTATATGCAGAGAGTTATTTACACTTAGGCCTCGTTTGATTCAAGTATTAGAATCAGTGGGATTAATAATACCAGTATTAATGGTACTGGACTATTGATTCTAATATTAATTTAATACCAATATCATGTTTGATTCATGCAGTATTAATACTGGAATATCTCATACTGATGCTAATACTATGTTTGATTCTATAACTCGTATATGGGATTATATTTTGGACTAAAAAAATAAAAATATTTTAAAAAGAAATTTGAAAAAAAATTAAATATTTTTTTTTAAAAAACTTTTAAAATAAAAAAAAAATTAAATTTTTTTAAGTAAATTAAAATAATAATAATATAGTAGTAGTAGTCTGGCATTTTTGAAAATATTATAGTAGTAGTAACATTTTTGAAAATATATGGTTCATTTTTCTTAATCCTGGATAAACAATACCACCTCCCCCATGGTATTAAATTATAGCACAAAGAGTGGTATTAAGTTAGTACTGGTATTAGTAATCTCAGCACATTTGTGCGAATTAAACAAGGTATTATAAAAAAAAGTAGTATTAATAATCTCATCCCACTTTTTAATACCCGAATCAAACGATACCTTAGAGTTTAGAAATTCTATATTAGCTATTCTATTTTAACCCATGAAGTTCGATTCCATTATGACTTCACTCCAAAATCCAAATTTTCATTTACTTCTCACAAGGAATATAACACATGCGACGTACATGGCATGAAGATCAAGGTGACACGTGTTATTTTCAGTCAGGATGGATTTTGGACTAAATTGACTGCAGATCAAACTTTATGTATGGAATTGGTAAAGATTGAACATGAAGGACCAAAACAAAACTTTAGGGTGTCAAACTGTAAATAACTCATATATATAGCCATACCCAGCATTGAGAAAAATAAACAAGATAGAGATGAGGAGGAGGATGTTTAAAAATGGCCAAATTCCTTATAACGACAGCCAGTGGCGGAGCCATGAATAATTTTCAGGGGGGTCAAAAAAATTTTTAGCCAAATCAAACTCAATAATTATGTTTACAGGCCAATTTTTCACTAAAATACTTCTCCATTTTGTTTTGATATTTCAAAAAAGTTAAAAATGTTATACTAAAATTAATTATATATTTTGAAATATCTTTTGATATATAATAAAAAAAAAATGAGAACTGTGTTTCAGAGAAAAAAAAAAGGGGGTAGTAAAAAACGGCTACCTAAATGAGAAAGAAAAGAAAGTGAAAACTTAATATATATTACAAACTTAAATCATGAACTTATAAGTCTAATTGCACAACCCCCCCCCCTCCCCCCTCCTCTAACATTGCCCGCTTGACAAATATTACATCCCGTACACCTAAACTTAACAGCTAATTGCACAATGGCCTCTCAACTTTTCCTTCCCACACAGACCCCTGTACTCTCTGAAAATTCTTAAAAAGTCTAGGTGGGGCCGGACCCCACGTGGCTCCGCCCCTGACTACAGCCAAATTCCTCATTACTGTAATTTCTTTGTTAGGAATTTCAGAGTTGATTTTGGGAAAGGAAATGGGTGATAAATAGAGTAATAGTAAAAGTAGTAAAATCCTAGTAAAGGTTGGAGTTGTACTTGACACTGACATAGGTTTTGGGAAGATGAGTTTGAGGTGTATAAGAATGGCTCTCTCCGATTTTTATGCCTCTCATCCTCATTATAAAACTAGGTTGCACCTCAGTGTAAGGAATTCAAATGCTACTGTTGTTGGTGCTGCTCTTGCAGGTATGTAATCCGTTTTGAGTTAAAATTTGTTGATGCTTACCTAATTTGCTTTACGTTGACTTTACGTTGTGATTGGCTGATATGTCTAGAAACGGGGTGCTCACACCGGGGAGTAAGAATTTCGCATCGACCGATACATAAAAGTTCAAAATAATCGAATTACCTTTCAAACAGCACAAACAATGGTCCATTTAGATATCATATGAAAAAGTTTTAGTCTTCAAAAGTGCGGAAAGTTTGGTTTGTCAGTAAAAAAATAATTAAACGATTAATCGTCCGAATCCCATTCTGAGCACCCGAATTATTTTACAATCTAATATGCAGTTGTAAATAAGCTATTATAATGTATGGAAAAATACTATACCGTGAAACACTATCTGAACTCAGTTTCACCATCCGACTATAGGATTTAGCATAAATATGAATGATAAAGGAAATTGCAACGTGAGTGCAGGACCACGCTTTCCCACCAAATCAACATAAAAACAGTTAGGTTTTACTCGTACATTAGCCTACAAACACAAAAAACGCCCCTACGAGTTTAGTTCATTTCAGATCTCCATAATTTTCAATCTGACTAAAACTGAAAACGCCCCTACGAGTGAGGAGACTAGAGGAGCATAGTGGAGTGGAGTGGAAGAGAAGGTAAGTGTGAAGTGTTGCCTGAGATGTAAAAATGAATTGAGAGAATAAATTATGTCAATCATGTATTCATGTGATGCAGAGGGCGGTGTGCACATATTTTTTTCCCCCTTAATTACTTTTACTGTTTTCCAAAATATATTCCACTTTTCATAAAAGAATCTATATAAGATATATACATATATATATATATATATGAATTTTGTAGCAATATATAAAAGAGTCTAATGGTTTGCTTGATGAGATGCTCTCCATTTGTTACACGCATAAATATATGTCATCATCAACTCTCTTTAATTTCTGTGATTTTTTTTTATTATTCACCATCCAAAGAAAAAATTTCCAAGGAAAAATATTTATATCTAAGGCTCCGTTGATAACAAAATGGAAAATGATAAGAAAAAGGAAAATAATTAAGTTGACCATGTGATGAGATACACTCTATTTCATGCTCATTTTTATGAGTATGTGTCATCCATCTTTCATTATTTTTTATAGAAATTTTTTCATTTTCAACCACTAAAGAAAAAAAATTCCATAAAAAAAGTCATAAATTAAGAATACATCTCACCTCATATATCAACTTATTTTTTAGGAAAATGTTTTTCTTACCTACAAATTTTATCACTTATTTTTATCGGGTGCATTAAATGACCCTTATTGTATCTTGTGAAGGTACAACCCATGTAATGCATCCAGGAAGAATATGTTGTAATATTTGTAGGTAAGTGTAGCATTGCTCTATTTTTTAACTTCTCACAAAATTTAATAATTTTCATTTTCCGAATTATTATCAAACGAACCCTAAATACATCACTTTCGGGTGTAGTTGAAGAGAATTTACTCATACATTTTTGAATGGTCGGAATATAAACCAGCTCAATAAATAATAAATGCTCGATAATGAAATGAAACCGAAGAGACTTGGACTTTACTACAAACAGCGACAAATTAATTAGGCGAAGGAATTCAAATGGCCGAGAGAGACAAATCAACTGGGCATCTTAATTATTTGAATCTTTTGCGATGGAACACATGTCATGCGACGAAAATTTGTTTATTTATTTTAAAACTTTTCAAATAAATTAATTGCTTTTTACATTATTACCAAATAATCTGAAATCTAATTTATTGTTGTGAAACAGATTCTAAATTTCAATCAGCCGCAAAATCCTACGTTGGATTTGTTCATCGGCCAAAGTCAAGTCTTCCGGTTCAAACTGTTTTTGGGTGGATCAGCCAGAGCCACTAAAACTCAGAGAAAGACGAAAAGGAAATTAGGTAGATATTTTTATATATAGAGTACGTTATTTATACTTTGGATTTAGACCGTTAGGGTTCGTTTGATTCGAGTTTTGAGAATATAATGAGTATCTCGGATTCCTGAAAAGCTTTTTTCGCGGCATCCATGATGCCATGCCAACGTTTGGTTCGAATATGAATTCTTCTTTCCAGAAACGCGTGAAATTACCTCTATGTATTTGGTTAAAATGAGAATATGAATGAAAAACGTGTGAACTAACAAAATGTTATTCATTTTATAAAATTAAAAGACAGGTCCTAACAATTTTACAAAGGTAAAACTTAAGTTTTTATGGTTAAGAATTATGAAAAGTTGTATGTATTTAATAATAATAATAATAATAATAATAATAATAATAATAAAACAGAATGTTTAAAAACAATTTTTTTTTTCCTTCTAAAGAGAATATAAATAAAAAAAAAGTTGTCTTGGTAAATAAAAATGATATTTTGGTCTTAAGAGAAAATTTAGTAAAGAATACCTAGAGTAATCATCTATTCCCATCCATTTAAGAGGGAGTACTTTAAAGGAATACGTACTCTATTCCTAGAATGATGTATTCTTAACTTAAAACTCGAACCAAACATTGAAATATTTTTGGAATGCAATGTAGCATTATGGGAATAATTTAAAACTCGAAACTTACGAGCCCTTAAAGTATATATAATAACATTTTCACTTTAACCATAAAGTTTGATTTCTTTGTCATTTTAGTCCAAACTCAAAATTTTCATTTGTTTCTTGGGCTTGCATCTGTACTTCATCAGCCAGCGTCCAAAGTCAAGTCTTCCGTTCAAACTAGAAAACGAAAAAAGGATATTATGTTGTATATATAACCATAGGCTAGCATTGAGAAAAATCAAAAAGCCAGAGATGAGGAACAGTAAACCACTATTAACAGCAGCCAAATTCCTCATTATTGTACTTTCTTTGTTGGGAAATTCAAAGTTGATTTTGGGAAAGGAAATGAGTAATAAAGAAAGTAATAGTACAAGCAGTAAAATCCTAGTAAAGGTTGGAGTTGTACTTGACACTGACATAGGTATAGGGAAGATGAGTTTGAGGTGTATAAGAATGGTTCTCTCTGATTTTTATGCCTCTCATCCTCATTATAAAACTAGATTGCAACTCAGTGTAAGGAATTCGAATGCTACTGTTGTTGGTGCTGCTGCTGCAGGTATGTATACCGTTCTGCGTTTAAATTTGTTCTCTTACCGAATTAGTGTTCCAGTAACTTTACGTTGTGATTGCTTGATATGTCCAATATAATTCCCGTCAACGTGAAACACTTTATCTGACAGGCAGTGTAATGCGAAGATATTTAATGAGGTGAGGATATTAATCAATGAGAGAGTAGAGTCACGCACTGTGATAATCTTAGATGATTGTCAACAAATGTTAATACATATAGTGTTATGAAGTTTTGGTGGTATATATATACAAGATTCAGCACAATAATTAATTAAGATGATAAGATGTTTTGCACCTAAAATGTTCTTTAGTGGTGAATCTTTGGGTCGCTTTTACTAGTGAAGACCAATGTCACCAATGGGTAGGTTGGTATTGTATCAAGTATTAGTTAGTAGTGAAATTTAATTTTTGCGGCTAAAGTCTTCCTTGCATAGTTTCAAGAGTATGTGCACAGGGCGGAGCCAATTCGGCGGGGGTGTAAAATTTAAAGCACACAAAAATATATTAATGCAAATATAATAACATTAATATTAATACTTTATACAACTCAAATACCTAATGTCAACAGTAGGGTAATTAGCAAAAATGACTCTTGAAGTTTGACCAATGTCCCTCGCTCGCCCCTAAATTAAAGTTTAATTTTCGGTTGAAGCATCCTTAAAGTTTCTAATTTGTCCCTCACTCGTCCAAATTTCAGGGGGTTATTCTCGGAGGTTTTCAAACTTCAGGGGTTATTTTCTAAGATTTTTCGTCCAATTTTTAACGGAGCATCCAGTTTTGGACAAGTGAGGGAAAATTAGAAACTTTGAGGATATTTCAGCCGAAAATTGAACTTTAGGGACGAGCGAGAGATTCGGGTCAAACTTTAGGGGTCATTTTTGCTTATTACCCTCAACAGTACTACAAATTACAATAATTCTCTTCTTATTTATGGTAATTAAAATTAGGGGTTATAAATCATCTATTATTATGCAATTAATCAAGAAATAAACTCAATATTGAGCAATTAGTAGCGATTCTTCGATTAATCTAACATAGACCCAATATTATGCCATTAATCAAGAACAATAGCTAATATTAAAAATATATCTAATATTAATTAAGATGATGGATTTACTGTGGTATGTTGTAACAACCGTAGGGTAAATGTACCACTTTTTATGCCCGAGACACGAGAGTGTGCTTGAGCCGTATTCGAATGTAGGAAATACATCCACACTATTTTAGAGATGTTATTACATTCATCTTTTAAGTTGGAAAGGGTTATGTAGAGTACCCGAGTCGAAATTTGCAAAATCTTGCATTTTAAACTTACCCGACAAACCGACCTTCAGTCATTCTAGACACCATAACTTTTTCATTTTAGATCAGAATGGAACCTACTTTATACCATTGGAAAGGTATTTCAATTTCCAAAAACTTTCGTGTTTTGCCCGGAAGCCAATTCCCACTTCTCGTTGGTCAAAATAAGGTTACAAGATCAGTTGGTGGCATAAACAAGCATTTCTGGGCATGAACAAAATTCCAGTACCATGGAGTCGACTCCATGGGGTTTAGGGAGTCGACTCCCCTTCACTGTAGCGGTCAAAAATGATATTTTTTGTGCCTGGACCCGATTTTAAGCCTCATTAATCCCCTTTCCTTCTCCATTCCGTTGAGAGCTCTGGGAGAGAGTTGGGAGAGAGTTGGGAGAGGTGAGAAATCATGGAGGAGGGCTTATGAGTGTAATTTTAACACATATTACCACCCAAATCAAAGATCAAACACATTATATCCATCATCTTCTTCCTTTCTTCACATCCACCAAGCTAGGGTTTCAAAGCTAACTATGGTATCTTGCGCCTCCGTCGTCTAGAGTGCGATTTGCGGCTCGTGTGGTGAAGGTTGAACGCTATCGAGGTAGGAACACTATTATTGAAACCTATTTTAAGAGTTTATACACCCAATCACCATTTTTATACAAATTTGGGGGTTTTCTAGGGTTACACCTATTGCTGCGTATATGTGTGCTTTGGGCCTATAAATTATGAGGGAAATGGTTGTTTATATCCTATAAAATGTAGTATATCATATTTCCTCAAGTATTTCTTCCATTTCCTTGATTTATGACAAACCCTTGTTCCTGGCCTCTAGCGCGCAGGTACTTATCAGTCCGTATAGTAAAGTAAACTTATGATACGCACTTTATATCACTTGATACTGATGAAATGGACTACTATACCTTTTTACATGAGGTATATGATGTTATAATTGTGATTGGGAAAAATATGATTTTCCTTATACAGAGTAGTCAACACCGCTCGTACCAGGTAGATGGTTATTACCAGTAGCGTATAGCCTTAGTGGCTACGTGAGATTATTGTAGCGTATGCCTTTGTGGCTGCGTGAGGTAGCGTATGCCTGTGTGGCTGCGTGAGGTAGCGTCTAGGTGGACCTGGTAGGTGGTCCCTGCCTTAGGCAGAAGAAACCGAGTGCCGGCTATCTCTGTACAGTAGATATGAAAAATCCTAGACGTGAGTATTATACATGGTTGATACGATGTAGGCCTGGTCGCGGTGTCTTGAGACTATATATATATTACATTGTTTACATACTTATTTATGATTTATGTATACGGACTACTCACAAACTCACTTTATAAAGCCTCTCCTACATATACATGTTTTTCTCATAACTCCTATAGTTCCTACTGGGCCCGTTTGGCTCACAGTTTTTCCTACACAGGTACTTCTAAGGATGGGACGGGACGAGCTGATAAGGGAAAGGTCGACAAGTCTTAGTCTCCTCTGATACTGTAGTGTGAGGGCCTTTCACTACTGAAAGGCCATGTTATCTATCTTATTGTACCATAACCCAACTTATATCATGTAGCTATGTTTGTATTATCTATGTAGCCTACTTGTGGTTATGGAGACTGTATTGTGTATGACTATCTTGTAACAGTTATGTATTGCTTATGTATGTATTTTGCGGACATCTACTGTTCTCTAATTTTATTCTTATTGGTTATTTTATAGTGGGTTGGAGGAACATGTCTATGGTTGAATGTTAGCCTAATGTGGACTAGTGACTTACATTTTAGTTAACCGGTGCGCAACGGTACAGACTAATCTGTAAGGCACGAGTTAACAGGAGGGGAAGCTACAGTTCTAGCATGTTCCTAGTTGATTTTGCTTTATGTTCTATACCTTTGCATAATGGCCTTCCTCGCCAGAGTTATTTGATTTTTACTCACTTCCGCCGTCGCGTACGGCTCCGTGATCAACCGTGTTCCGGAGGTTCTCCCTCCTAACGGAACTCGGGGCGTCACAAGTTGGTATCAAAGGAATTAGGTTCTCTTTTTCCTTCGCCGGAGTGTGGGTAGACTAGGATATCGTCCTTTCCATTGTAACCTATCTTTATGCTTGGATTTTGTGAGTTGACTCTGTTATTTTGTAGAATGCCGCCTAAGCGTAGAGGCAAGGCTCCTGCTCAACAAACTTCCCTTCCGGAAGGTGATCATGAAACCGAAGGGGGAGATAGCTCTAGACTCCTCACAGCTATGAACAAGATGATGAAGGACTTTATAGGGGAATTGTCGGGAGTCCTAAAGAACAGTCATGGGTCTACTAGTGGAGCTGGTGCAAATAAGGACCGAACCCAAGAGGAACCAGTCATTTTGGAAAACCCAGAGGAGAATCCCGAACCTCATGGAGGGGAGACGGATGAGATTACTTACCTACGAGAATTCACTCGTCTTCAACCTCCAGTGTTCGATGGAACTAAGGGACCCGAGGATGCAGAGGGTTGGCTCTTTGTAATCAAAGAACGATTGGAGGTTATTAGAACTCCCAAGAAGATGTGGGTCAAGTTTGCGACTACTAGGCTCTCTGGGAATGCTCATCGGTGGTGGAGAGTTATTAAGCAATCCGAGGGAATCCGTAAGTGGCGAGATTTTGAGACTGCCTTTCGACTACAATTTATTTCGGACGCCTACCGCCGAGCTAAGAGAGATGAACTGCGTAGCTTGGTCCAAGGAGAGATGTCGGTGGAGGAGTATCGACTAAAATTCGAAGAGCTTAGTGTGTATATGGATACTTTTGCCCTAAGTGACCAAGAAAAGATGGAGATGTTTTTCCTAGGACTCAAGGATGAATATAGGTGTGCTATGGGATTCTATGAGTTCACTTCGTTCAAGCAGTTGGTTGAAGCAGCTTTAAACCTTGACAGTCAGTACGCTCAAGCTCGTCGCTCCTCATTTTCTTCTGATTCGGGCCGAAAGAGAGACAATGTGGGTTATCGTAGAGGTAAATGGGGTAGAGACAAGAAAGCCCGTTCTAGCTCAGAGTCTTCAGGAGGAAACTATACCAGCAGTGGGAGTAGTAGTGGACGCACAGGTGGTTGTTATCTATGTGGGGATACCGGACATGTTATCAAAACTTGCCCCAAAAACAAACAAGTCCCTGGCAGGTCAGGTTTTCGAGGAAATCGGGGCGGTCGAGGAAGAGATTATCGAGGAGGTCGTGGTAGAGACAATTATGGACGTCAGATCCAATATGGAAATTATGGTGATTATACAGGCCAAGGTTCTTCGCAAGGCCAGAGTCAGTCAGTTAGTGGAGGCTTTCAGCAATCTAACTACCCGATCCAAAATCAATTTCAATCCAACTATCGCCCCATTCCACCGCAAACGCAAGGGAGCTCCGGAGGCCGATTCTTTTCACTCAACCCAGCTGGAGATCAGGAAGATCACACCGTTATGGAAGGTACCCTCATTCTTTTCTCGACTGGAATTAAAGTTTTATTCGACACTGGTGCTTCACACTCCTTTATTTCGCTCAACTGTGTATCAAGTTTAAAGTTGAAAACTAAGAGGCTTGTTCTCCCCGTTAGCATTAGTTCTCCCATGGGTAGTGCAACGAACCTAAACCAATATTGTACCGCGATTATTACCTTGCATCGAAATTGTCATATAGAAGATGATTTTATAGTCATGGAGATGGAACAGTATGATCTCATTTTGGGGATGGATTGGTTGACCAAATATTATGCGGTGATCGATTGTCATGCCAAGCGAGTTATTATTACCCACCATTGGGGAGAAACGGTTGTTTTCTTTGGCGAGAGATATAATTTATACCCGATATCGTATGCTACTAAGAAGGAACAGAGGGATTATGTCGGCTGGCTTTGCAACGTTGTGAGTGATGAGGTTCCACTTCTTACACCACAAGATGTACCCGTTGTTAAGAAATTTTTGGATGTTTTTCCGGAGGATTTACCTGGTTTACCGCCGCAACGTGAAATCGAGTTCTCAATTGATCTAGTCCCCGGAACTGCTCCTATTTCTATTACTCCATACCGGTTGGCTCCTGCAGAACTCAAGGAGCTTAAGACCCAGTTGGAGGATCTTTTAGCCAAAGGTTTTATTCGCCCTAGTTCGTCACCATGGGGAGCACCTGTGTTGTTTGCCAAGAAAGCTGATGGATCATTACGCTTGTGTGTGGATTATCGCCAACTAAATTGAGTGACGATCAAGAATAAGTATCCTCTTCCACGAATTGATGATTTATTTGATCAATTACAGGGAGCTCATTTCTTTTCCAAGATCGACTTAAGATCAGGATACCATCAGTTAAGGGTCAGGGAAGAAGATATTCCCAAGACAGCTTTCCGGACACGCTACGGCCACTATGAATTTCTAGTTATGCCATTTGGATTAACGAACGCACCAGCAGCTTTCATGGATTTGATGCATCGTATTTTCCGCCCATTCTTGGACAGATTTGTTATAGTATTTGTCGATGATATATTGATTTACTCTTCTTCAGAGGCGGAGCATAGGAAACACCTTTTCACAGCCCTGCAGTTGCTAAGAGACCACCAACTCTACGCCAAATTTTCGAAGTGCGACTTTTGGAGAGAAGAAGTAAAATTTCTTGGACACGTTGTCTCACGAGGTGGTATTTCTGTAGATTCAGCTAAGGTGGACGCTGTGTCCAGTTGGCACCGCCCTACTAGTGTGACAGAAATTCGAAGTTTTCTGGGTTTAGCTGGTTATTATAGAAGGTTCGTTCAAGACTTCTCCCGTATAGCGTCTCCACTTACTCATCTTACCCAGAAAGGTGTGCCATTCGTTTGGGATAGTCACTGTGAAGAAGCTTTTAATGAGTTGAAGTATCGTTTAACTACCGCTCCCGTCCTAGCACTACCAGAAAGGGGCCTAGGCTATGTGATATATTGTGATGCTTCTCACTTAGGACTTGGCTGCGTCCTAATGCAGTTGGAGCATGTTATAGCCTATGCATCACACCAGCTGAAAGCTCATGAGAAGAATTATCCTACGCATGACCTAGAGCTAGCCGCAGTAGTTTTTGCTTTGAAGATATGGCGTCATTACCTTTATGGAGAGAAATTCGAGGTATTTTCGGACCATAAAAGCCTCAAGTACATCTTCACGCAACGAGATTTGAATTTAAGACAACGGCGTTGGATAGAGTACCTTGAGGATTATGACTTCACGCTTCAATATCATCCCGGCAAGGCGAACGTAGTTGCCGATGCTCTGAGTCGAAAAACGCCCGGTTCAATGGCAGCTTTGAGATGCCGAGAGTGGAAACTTATAAAGGAGCTTCAGCGGTACAACTTAATCGTACGTCGAAACGAGGACATTGCTTTCCTTTCAAATCTCGTGGCCAGACCATTACTGCAGAGTCAAGTAATTGAGAGCCAATGGTATGACGATGAGTTAGCAAAATGCCGAGATCAACTTCAATCCGGAAATGAGGTGGAAGGTTTCACATTAGGTACTGATGGTGGATTGAGATATAAAGAGAAACTAGTTGTGCCAAGGTCAAACAACGAACTTAAAGAAACCATTATGGCCGAGGCTCACAATTCAAGATTCTCTATTCATCCAGGAGGCACTAAGATGTACAGAGATTTAAAACGTACTTATTGGTGGCAAGGAATGAAACGAGACGTGGCTCAATTTATTTCTCGCTGCTTAACTTGTCAAAGGATAAAGATTGAACACCAGAAGCCTGCGGGTCAACTTCAACCTCTTCCTATTCCGGAGTGGAAATGGGACAATATCACAATGGATTTTCTGATGGGTTTACCGAGTACGCAGCGGAAGCACAATGCAGTTTGGGTTATTGTGGATCGACTTACCAAGTCGGCTCATTTCCTACCAATTCGGGAGACCGATTCCTTAGAAAAGTTGGCAAAACTCTACATTAACGAGATCGTTCGACTTCATGGCATCCCAGTTTCAATAGTGTCTGACCGTGATTCTAGATTCACTTTGCGTTTCTGGGAAGCACTTCAGCGTTCGTTAGGCACTCGATTGGATTTTAGTACAGCTTTTCATCCGCAGACTGACGGACAGTCTGAGCGGACAATCCAAATCCTTGAGGATATGCTACGGGCCTGTTTACTTGATTTTCGTGGAAATTGGGACGAGTACCTACCACTCGCCGAGTTTGCCTATAATAATAGCTTCCAAGCCAGTATTGGAATGGCTCCATTTGAAGCATTATATGGAAGACCGTGCAAATCTCCCGTTTGTTGGATTGAGGCAGGCGAAGCAGCAATTTTAGGACCGCAGTTAGTGCAAGATACTACGGAGAAGATTAAACTTATCAAGCAACGGTTACTAACTGCCCAAAGTCGACAAAAGAGTTACGCCGACAAGAGAAGACGACCACTTGAGTTTGAAGTGGGTGACTATGTATTTCTTAAAGTCAAGCCTCGACATGGTATTGTCCGTTTTGGTAACAAGGGAAAGTTAGCCCCTCGGTATATAGGACCGTTTGAAATCATCCAGCGTGTTGGTTCAGTTTCATATCGCCTAGCATTGCCCTCACAGTTACAGCGAATCCATGATGTATTCCATGTGTCCATGCTTCGGAGGTATATACCTGATCCTTCACATGTAACACCTATCGAGGAACTTGAAGTTAATGAAGATGTGTCATATGAGACTCATCCAGTAGCAGTGGTAGACCGAAAGGAACAAGTTCTTCGTAACAGGGTTATCCCACTCGTCAAGGTGATTTGGCAACATCACGGGACGGAAGAAGCTACGTGGGAGCTGGAATCAGAGATTAAAACTAAGTACCCACACTTATTACAATGAGGTAATATCCTTTCCTTCTATTTTAATTTCGAGGACGAAATTTCTTAAGGAGGGGAGGTTGTAACAACCGTAGGGTAAATGTACCACTTTTTATGCCCGAGACACGAGAGTGTGCTTGAGCCGTATTCGAATGTAGGAAATACATCCACACTATTTTAGAGATGTTATTACATTCATCTTTTAAGTTGGAAAGGGTTATGTAGAGTACCCGAGTCGAAATTTGCAAAATCTTGCATTTTAAACTTACCCGACAAACCGACCTTCAGTCATTCTAGACACCATAACTTTTTCATTTTAGGTCAGAATGGAACCTACTTTATACCATTGGAAAGGTATTTCAATTTCCAAAAACTTTCGTGTTTTGCCCGGAAGCCAATTCCCACTTCTCGTTGGTCAAAATAAGGTTACAAGATCAGTTGGTGGCATAAACAAGCATTTCTGGGCATGAACAAAATTCCAGTACCATGGAGTCGACTCCATGGGGTTTAGGGAGTCGACTCCCTTCACTGTAGCGGTCAAAAATGATATTTTTTGTGCCTGGACCCGATTTTAAGCCTCATTAATCCCCTTTCCTTCTCCATTCCGTTGAGAGCTCTGGGAGAGAGTTGGGAGAGAGTTGGGAGAGGTGAGAAATCATGGAGGAGGGCTTATGAGTGTAATTTTAACACATATTACCACCCAAATCAAAGATCAAACACATTATATCCATCATCTTCTTCCTTTCTTCACATCCACCAAGCTAGGGTTTCAAAGCTAACTATGGTATCTTGCGCCTCCGTCGTCTAGAGTGCGATTTGCGGCTCGTGTGGTGAAGGTTGAACGCTATCGAGGTAGGAACACTATTATTGAAACCTATTTTAAGAGTTTATACACCCAATCACCATTTTTATACAAATTTGGGGGTTTTCTAGGGTTACACCTATTGCTGCGTATATGTGTGCTTTGGGCCTATAAATTATGAGGGAAATGGTTGTTTATATCCTATAAAATGTAGTATATCATATTTCCTCAAGTATTTCTTCCATTTCCTTGATTTATGACAAACCCTTGTTCCTGGCCTCTAGCGCGCAGGTACTTATCAGTCCGTATAGTAAAGTAAACTTATGATACGCACTTTATATCACTTGATACTGATGAAATGGACTACTATACCTTTTTACATGAGGTATATGATGTTATAATTGTGATTGGGAAAAATATGATTTTCCTTATACAGAGTAGTCAACACCGCTCGTACCAGGTAGATGGTTATTACCAGTAGCGTATAGCCTTAGTGGCTACGTGAGATTATTGTAGCGTATGCCTTTGTGGCTGCGTGAGGTAGCGTATGCCTGTGTGGCTGCGTGAGGTAGCGTCTAGGTGGACCTGGTAGGTGGTCCCTGCCTTAGGCAGAAGAAACCGAGTGCCGGCTATCTCTGTACAGTAGATATGAAAAATCCTAGACGTGAGTATTATACATGGTTGATACGATGTAGGCCTGGTCGCGGTGTCTTGAGACTATATATATATTACATTGTTTACATACTTATTTATGATTTATGTATACGGACTACTCACAAACTCACTTTATAAAGCCTCTCCTACATATACATGTTTTTCTCATAACTCCTATAGTTCCTACTGGGCCCGTTTGGCTCACAGTTTTTCCTACACAGGTACTTCTAAGGATGGGACGGGACGAGCTGATAAGGGAAAGGTCGACAAGTCTTAGTCTCCTCTGATACTGTAGTGTGAGGGCCTTTCACTACTGAAAGGCCATGTTATCTATCTTATTGTACCATAACCCAACTTATATCATGTAGCTATGTTTGTATTATCTATGTAGCCTACTTGTGGTTATGGAGACTGTATTGTGTATGACTATCTTGTAACAGTTATGTATTGCTTATGTATGTATTTTACGGACATCTATTGTTCTCTAATTTTATTCTTATTGGTTATTTTATAGTGGGTTGGAGGAACATGTCTATGGTTGAATGTTAGCCTAATGTGGACTAGTGACTTACATTTTAGTTAACCGGTGCGCAACGGTACAGACTAATCTGTAAGGCACGAGTTAACAGGAGGGGAAGCTACAGTTCTAGCATGTTCCTAGTTGATTTTGCTTTATGTTCTATACCTTTGCATATTGGCCTTCCTCGCCAGAGTTATTTGATTTTTACTCACTTCCGCCGTCGCGTACGGCTCTGTGATCAACCGTGTTCCGGAGGTTCTCCCTCCTAACGGAACTCGGGGCGTCACATATGTGAGTTGCGGAAAACAGTGAGATTGCAGGAGTCGGCAGTAGGTGTGTTGTCTAGTCCGTGGGTGGGCGTGTGACTTGGGTCAGTGGTGCGTGTATGTATTGAAGAAAAAATAAGAACAAGAGAAAAGAGAAGAAAGGAGAAAGAATAAAGAAGAAAATAGATCCAGTTATGTATATCTTTTCAAAAATACCTCATATGTAGTAAAAATTAATTGAAATTCAAAGGGGACAATTGTCCCCTTACCCCTACACAGCACCACCCTTGTATGTGCAAACATTCTGATATGAAATCTGTGGTAACTTTTGAGGAATCAATTTTCTAAAGCTTTATTTATTTTTAGTTTCTTGTTAAGGAATTTTATCTCCTTTGTGTAGCAAATATATTATACTGTCAACTAGTATTACAAGAATAAAAAAATGATAATAATTTATGTTAAAAGTACAACTTGAATTAGAATATTTAGATTGTGTTTTTTGGCTGTCTCGAGCTTAATTAATTATGAATTTTATGCCTACATCTAACTAGACCACAAGTCCATGTACACACATGTATATATATATATATATATCGTAGTAAACTGTCGCATGTTGAAGTCACTTGCACAATTTAACCAATATACCAGCAAATATTAGCTAGACCTCTCAAATTTTTAGCACACAAGTCCAACATCTTTTAATCCGTATAAGTAATGGAAAATCCATTTCACCACATGCCAATGTAGTTTCCCAAATTCATTGTCCATATACCCACTCACTATGATCAATATTACATAAGCAATATCATGTCTCAAATACAAATCATCAAATCATATATAGTACATTTAAAGTTACCCGGCCACCGCACTTGCATATGGTCTTCAGCCATATATTCCACCTCTCCCTCCAAATTTGGAGGCATTGTTTCGGAGAGTTTGAAATGCGGAGCCAATGGGTTACTCACAAGCTTTGAATCCTCTGTCCCAAAACGATTTACCACTTTCTTTAGATACGGCCTCTGAGTGAAACTCAATCTTCCTTTCTTCCTCTCCCCAACAATCTCCTTGTTTACATTTTTTTGGCTCAACCCAAGTCTTTCATCCTAGTCTCCTGGCTTAGTTGAGCCTTCACCTTGTTAATCTCCACCATGCTTGATGAAGCAATGAACAATTCATCAACATATAAGAGTAAAAAGATAAAAGAATCATCCTTGGGGTTCATGAGATAAACAAATGCACCGATCCAAATCAATCCATGTGAAATTTTGAGCCATCATGATTGTGTTAAACTTCTTATACAACTATTGAGTCGATTGCTTCAACATGTAAAGGACTTCTTCAATTTGCACTATAGATCTTCGTTCCTAATGATTGTAGTTCCGTCTGGCTAATATATCTAGATATCTTCTTTTCCCTAACAATCTTTGTGCCTAGAATTTTCTTGGCTCTACCCAAATCTTTCATCTCAATCTCTTGGCTTAGTTAAGCCTTCACCTTGTCTATCTTCACCATGCTTGATGAAGCAATGAGTATGTCATCAATATATAAGTGTAAAGGGAAAAAAGAATTACCGTTGTGGTTCTTGAAATAAACGGATGTTAACGACTTGGCCCCTACCCTAGTAAGATATTGTTCGCTTTGGCACCATGCCACACGGTTTTGTTCTTGGCAAGTGCAACCATAGTAGCCTCCAAAAGGCTTCTTACTAGTGCACATATAAAGCACTTTAAGTCTCCCCAACTTTTCGATGTAGGATTTTACATCTCCCACCCCATGGGGGTTGACATCCTTGTCATCATAACGTACTCTATAGGGTCCACTCTTATACCATTTATAACGACCTAGCCCCGACCCTAGCAAGATATTGTCGGCTTTTGCACCATGCCGCACTGTTTTGTTCTTGGTTGCTGTTACCATAACAACCCTCAAAAGGCTTCTTACTAGTGGGAACTAAGGGTGTATATATAAAGTATTTCAAGTTTCCCCCCACTTTCCGATGTGGGAATTTACATCACGCGGTATCAGCGAAAAAGCCAATAGTCCATTCATGATAGCTCTTATTGATTGCAGAACAAGGATTACACATTCTCATGCATGCAAAAGTCTCTTTGAGCTCTCAAGAAAAACCCCAATCTTTCTCTTTAGAAAGCTTAAATGAAATAAAAGATAAACAATTGCTTATATTGTAAAAATTTAAAACTGATGTACTAGACTGCAAAATTACTTTTAACGTATTCTAGAGATTTCGACACCCACCCTTATCTTTCTCTCCATCTTTTCAAAAAAAAGAGAAAAATAAACTACCAATATGGAATGTAAATCTAAATTTGTACTATGAGAAAAAAAAATCATTAGTTTAGATATTGGTTTTCATATGGGTTCCTTTTAACCGCTCAAGAATGTTTAGTAGTAATAAAGGAGTTTTTTCGAGAAGGAGTTTTTCCAGGAAAGAGTTTTTCTAAGAGCTGGACCTGTCACCACATCAAATTGTAAATTGAATTATTGATAAAATATTTGAGAGAAAAATAAATTTTTGTCTCATAACGTGTACCTTTATATATGAAATATTGTGTTGACACACATTTTCGTCACAAAATGTACTTTTGCGACAAAAAAATTATGCTTCATTAGAAAATGTATTCCTGTAGTGATGTACCTATAAATGTTCACAAGAAGTTGTGACAACCATTTTTTGTGAAACCTGGACTTTTATTGACTAAAACCTTTTTGTGATGATAACCCTTTTTTGTCGCCCAAAAACTTTAAGCAAAGCAGTTTTAGTGACCAAATAGTGATGAAACCTTTTGCTAGTAATGTAATTTAGGATAAAAGTTTATAACGACAAAAATATTTTTGTCATGGAGGAGTTATTTTATTGAAGTGTGGGTTAGCTCTAGCCCTTATTTGGGCATTTATTTATCTTCATTGACAATTTTAAATGCAACTTTAGATTTGATAAAGAATGTAAAAGTGAAAGCAATAATTGGGCCAGTGGCTTCAATGCAAGCCATTTTCATAATCAATCTTGGAAATGATTCTCAGGTGCCCATTATTTCATTTACTGCAACAAGCCCATCCCTAACATCACTTCGAAGTGAATATTTTGTTCGAGCAACCTTAAACGACTCATCTCAAGTTAAGGCCTTAACTGCCATTATTCAAGCTTTCGGATGGAGAAATGTGGTGCCCATATATGTAGATGATGATTTTGGAGAAGGTATAATCCCTTCTCTAACTAACGCCTTAAATGAAATCGGAACTCAAATCCATTATCGAAGTGTCATCAATCCATCAGTTATTGATCAAGAAATTGTTGCCGAGCTTTACAAATTGATGACAATGCAAACTCGGATTTTTGTTCTCCATATGACGAAATCTCTAGGTTCTAGAGTGTTAAATAAAGCTCAAGAAGTTGGAATGATGAGTGAGGGATATATATGGATAGTAAGTAATGGAATTACTATTACCTTAAGTTTAGTGGGTACTTCTTTGGTAGGTTCATTCAAAGGTGTTATAGGTGTAAAACCTTATGTTCCAAGAAGTAACATGATTGAAGATTTTATCCTTCGCTGGAAAGGGAAATACTCAAAAGATGTTAATGTTGATGCATATGGGCTATGGGCATATGATGCTACTACATCATTAGCAATGGCAGTGGAAAAAGTTGGGTACATAAACTCCAATTTCAAAAAGATGGATTCTTTAAGAAACTCAGTGAATTTAGGTAAGTATATACGTAGAGTAATATCAAGCACTAGATTTAATGGACTTAGTGGAGATTTCCATATTGTCAATGGAGAACTACAATCATCAATTTTTGAGATAATTAACGGTATAGGTGATGGGGAGAGAGTGATTGGGTTTTGGACAAAGAAAAATGGATTTGTGAAAGAATTGAATTCAATGAAAAAAGTTGATGTAGGAGATATTATATGGCCGGGTGAATCTACAAGTGTTCCAAAAGGATGGGTGATTCCAACAAATGGGAAAAAGTTAAGAATAGGAATTCCAGTGAAGGATGGTTTTAGCGATTTTGTGAAGTTAATAAGAGATCCAAGTACTAATACCAAAAGAGCTATTGGATTTTGTATTGACGTTTTCGAGGCTGTAAGGGCAACATTACCATACGATGTTCTTTTGATTACATCCCATTTGCAAAGCCTAATGGGAGCGCAGCTAGTACTTATGATGAGTTGGTGTATCAAGTTTTTCTTGGGGTTAGATCTCTTTCAAATTTATAATTATAAACGTTTCAAGCTAACTCGAAAAATGATAATTTTGATGTGGCAACAATGTATCGGTGGCTTGTGATTGATAGTTCAACTGAGCATTTGAAAACTATACATGTCAATGATTGCATTGTTGCCTCGTCAATATTTCACTTTTATTTTACCCATCGCCCCTTCCCCCAACCCAAGCTAGTCACTTTTCATCGCAAAAAGTTATGGTTACTAAAATTCATTGCATCACTAAATTTTTTGGCTACATTTAGTGACGACACTCAACAATTAGTGACAAATTAAACTTTGAGTTTCATCACCAATCTCTTGGCTCTCGCAACTTTTGTGAAAAATGCTAAATTTTGTCACTAAAGGAATATATTAGGCGAAGAAAATATTTGTCACTAATACATTCTGTGAAGAAAATGTGTTTTGTCACTAATTGAATTGTTCTAGTCATCAAAGAAACCCATTTTTCTTGTAACGGTTTAGTAAATGGTCCTTTTCTTTGATATCCAGAATTTTGATGCTGTGGTTGGAGATGTTACTATAAGAGCAAATAGGTCTAGGTATGTGGACTTCACATTGCCTTTCACCGAGTCAGGTATAAACATGATAGTGCCAGTCAAAGACAAGAAAGCAAAAAATGCATGGGTGTTCTTGAAGCCTTTAACTTGGGACCTTTGGGTTACAAGCTTTTGTTTCTTTATTTTCATTGGCTTTGTGATTTGGATTCTTGAACATGGCATTAATGAAGATTTTAGTGGCACTCGTTCGCATCAATTTGGCACAAGCTTATGTTTTTCCTTCTCTACCATGATTTTTGCTCATAGTAAGTATTTCTTTTCGTTTGTAATTCCCCCACAACGATTTTTTCTGATCTAAATCTTGGTAACAAAAATACATCCTTGCTAGAATTGGTGCACTTTATTATTCATGAGAGGGGTCACTCGGTAATTTTGTGTACGTACCAAACCCCTTGGATGTGTTTAATATATAGTATACATATATATTTTCTCCAAGGTGTGAGAGGTGTAAGTTGGTAATTTTGTATACGTAACAAACACTGTGGGTGTGTTGAATATATATTAGCCTTGGAGCACACTTTATGTGTGTACAATAGGGTACATAGTAATTCCACATGTTAAAGTTATATGGTCGTATCTAGTCAAATGGTTATTAAGTTATGTCTTTATGTTTGAGGTCATGGATTTAAATTCTTATATTAACATTATTTTCATTGTAATTTGTGGGGTGAAAAGATAATTTTTTTCATTTCACACACGTACCTGCTAGTAACCATCTCACCCAAAAGCTTAAGCTATGAAGTAGTGGGCCAACAATGTAAATCATATTCTTCAACACTCCCCCTCACGTGCGAGCCACTCGCACATGGATAGACAAACGAAACCAAAGGCCAAACCGGCCAAACCAAAGGTGCACTTCGTGCACAAACACAAAGGGAGAAACAAATACAAGCAGGAGGATTCGAACCCGAGACCTTGCAGAACCTGAGCTCTGATACCATGTTAATTATGAGAAGGAGAAAAATTATATTCAATTTTATTAGAGAGAAGATTACACCCTTATATACATGAGACTCCTATTCAAATAAGGAAACAACTACTAATTAGAATTCCTAAATTATCTACCTTACTAATACAATGTTTACAACTTATAAAAACTCCGTCCTCTCGGTTAATATGTAGTATACATTGTAGATATTTAGTTTGATATGCTTATCAAATGTTATTCTAACTTAATCTACATTAAAATTTGTAGAGGAGCAACTGGTGAACAATTTGAGTAGGTTGGTGGTGATCATATGGTGTTTTGTGGTTCTAATTCTAATCCAAAGTTACACAGCAAGCTTAACATCAACTTTAACAATTAAACAGCTTGAGCCCACATTTACTAGTGCTGAAGAACTAATAGAAAAAGGGAAGATTGTTGGGTACCCAAAGGGATCTTTTGTTGAAGGGCTGTTAAGAAATTCCAACATATCAACACTTATGGCAAACAAGACAAGGGATGAATTGCACATTAAGTTTTCAAAAGGGGAAATTGGTGCTGTTTTTGATGAAATCCCTTACATGAAGCTTTTTCTTGCAAAACATTGCTCCAAATACACCATGGTTGGACCAACACGCAAGACTAATGGTTTTGGATTTGTAAGCTCTCTCTCTCTCTCTCATATGATTTTAGTAATAACTAGATTTTCATGCGCATGAACACGTATGCGATTTGAATATAATAAACACTACATACAATAAACTGTTTAATCAGTGACAAAGTGTAAGTAACAAAATTTGTTTTCTCATAATGTGTGCACCTATAGCAACAAAATATTTGTGACAAATTCATTGTTATTATAAAATGTACTCATTTAATGGCAAAAAAATTTGTGTTTCGTCAACTAATGTATTCCTTTAGTGATGAAACATAAAAGTTATCACAAAAGTTGCAATAACAAAGAGATAGTTGACAAAGCTTAAAATTTTGTCACTAAAGCATTTTCCTTTGATGTAAAAATTTTACGAGCCATGCTGTGATGAAATCTTTTGATATTGATGTGAATCAAATCACAGTTTTAGTGACAAAATTTCTAATGATGAATTTTAGTTGTAGTGTAATTGAAAGATATAGTTAAGAAAATAATAAGTAGTTGTTGAGAGTTCTATTGCCTTGACAAACAACAAGGGTTCTACTCTCCTTATTTAAGCTATAATGTAAATCTTTTTTAAATAAAATTTCACACGGGCAAAATCCGAAAAGAAAATAGTATAACTTGACTTCAAAATGGGTTACAACTTTATATAATAGGATATACGGAGACCTTGTCTTTGTTTTATTTATGCTAGACATCCTTTCCATTTATGGAGAACTACAATAGACCTCTAAACCATTACGATTTGTAAAATATGTATCTTCAATTTTCAATTGGTTAGGAATAATTTGATCACCATTGACATTGCTACTATGTAAAGCCAACCCTAATTTCAACTACCATTTAGGCTATGTCTTATTTTTAATTTACAATTTAAAAAGGAAGAGGAAATTGAAATTAATGATAATATATAGCATATTTACCAGCAAGTATTAAATCTATAACCTATCTAGGCATGCAATGGTATCTACCATTAGGCTACTTATTCATTTATTTTCAATTTAGATTACAAATATGCATGTCTATCTTCAATTCTCAACTAGTTAAGAATAATTTGACCACCATTAACATTTTTACTATATAATGCCAACCCTAATTTCAATTACCTTTTAGGCTATGTCATAGTTTTCATTTACAATTTTATGCCTAGTTAAAAATGAAGAAGAGAAAATTGAATGGAATGATAATATATAGCATAATTACAAGCAAGTATTAAATCTATAACCTAATTTCATTTAGTTTTTAACTTAGATTACAAATATGCAAGTTACCCAAACATCGTGTGTGCAAAACGTGCTAGTATATGTGTAGATAATGTTCTTATATGATAACTGAGATATCACTAAAAAGACAAAGATAAATAAGGTTTTTGTAGGTTTTTGTAATATGTCTGTCTAGAAAGGGAGATTATCCCAAAATTTAATAAATATATTCGATCGGTTATTGTGCTTGCAGGTTTTCCCAAAAGGTTCCCCTTTGGTACCCGATGTATCAAGAGCTGTCTTACGTGTAACCGAGGGAGAGGAAATGGAAAAAATTGAGAAAGCATGGTTTGGGAAGAAAACCAATTGTCCAGACCCCAACACTTCTGTGTCATCCAGTAGTCTCAGTGTTAATAGTTTTTGGGGTTTGTTTGTCATCGTGGGTGTGGCTGCATCATTTGCTCTTATCATATTCACATCTATGCTCGTTTATGAGAATAGGATCACCTTGATGCAAGTGCATCCCGTAGATATATGGAAGAACATTATAAATAGACACTTTACTACAAATAGTGGCGAAATGGATGGAACAGATACTGATTCAGTTGAAACAACTGTCCGCCCCAATTTGTCAAATAATGAGGAAGAAACTGTGTGCAACGAAGAAAATCAAAATGTTCAAATGTCGGAGAATATTGTTTCCAACCCTCAGGTTGTTAACTCCAGCTGAGATGAATCATGAATTTGTGAAAAAGAACATGAAAATGGTTAAGGCTTATGTAATTTTATTTAACGTACTTACATACTTTAATTTATAGATTCGAAGAATATCATTTTGATGGCTGTATGTACGAAAATCACTGACATCTTTACTTCTGCTTTCAATAAGGGATGCAAATTTAGTTATTGTAATGGATATATTTTTTTTTACAGAAGGAGAATTGAACAAGTTGTTTAGATAGTGCAAAGTTTGTTTATTTTGAGTTACGTTTTGGCATTATGCATGTGTAAGCTTGATTCTTAGCACATTAGGAGCTTTGGGAAAACATGATTTCACAGTCTTAAGCAATAATATAAATTTGTGTATTAACCTTGATTCATAATAACTGGAAATTTTTGTAGAGATTAGTACCCTTTGTTAGTTATAAAATTAGATGTATTGCTACTTTTTTTGTTGGTGGACCATTGTATCTTGGTGGCGCTCGAGAAGAAACTGGCCCATGAGAAGTATTTGACTTCAAATGGTAGAAAGACAATTCATCCCTAAGGGGTTTTAGGATGAAATGCTCTGCATGAACTAGCGATGAATATTCCTTTAAGCAAATTTCGGAAAGTTCTGGGTGATGGAGACATAAATACAGGATCGTTTGATATTGCGTATAGATTGAACAAAAAAAAAACTTTTGCTAAAACCCTATAAGAATAAAGGGATTTTACCTTTGTGGATCATGTAAAGGATCCATATGAGGAGACTAGGGTTTGAAAGCATCAGATTGCGATTTGGTCATATTTTTTAAATTCTCGCTGGGTTGCTTTCAAAGGTGTAAGTGCCAAAGATACATTTGGTTCATTTTGAAGGTTCCTTTCTCTTAATTGGTAAACTATTAATGCTATTCAATTCACTTAGTTGTAGTACTGACAAGTCAGGATTAATAATGTAAAGATCAATTACTAATGTACTAGAACAAACAAACTATTTATTTTTTCTAATGATAACTGATTTATCATTAAAATAAACAAAATATTTGTCCTCAACCAATCTAGAAATAGAAATCAAATTCCTTCTAATGGAAGATACATATAGACATTCCTTAATCATTAATATCCTATTCTGACTAGACTGAAGATAAAAATCTTCTACTACAACTGTTACCACATTTGTAGCTTCCCATATGTAAATTTTCTCTATTTTTAAG
This sequence comes from Lonicera japonica, assembly GCA_021464415.1. NCBI lineage: Eukaryota > Viridiplantae > Streptophyta > Magnoliopsida > Dipsacales > Caprifoliaceae > Lonicera > Lonicera japonica. Next base: position 63,885,929 of record CM038467.1, read on the forward strand.
TTGTCTGGTTTCCTGGAACTCCTGTAAAGTATTGCAGACATGATTAGTGGCTCCCGAATCTACACACCAGGTACTGGTAGATCGGACCACTAAACAAGATACAACAACAAATAGATGAAATTTACATATGTTATTATAACGGTTTAGGAAACAGGGACAATCTTTCTTCAAATGCACTTTCTACTGACAGTGAAAACACTGGCCCATAGTTTTTTCCACTCCTCCTAGAGGTTCAGTGACTGCTGCACGCACTGCTCCTTGTGGGACTGCAGTTTATGCATTCTTCTTCTTCCTTTCTTGCTTTTGGGCATAGAAGTTGAAGCTTTCTCAGCCACTAGAGTACTAGCCAGCTTACCAAAGAGTTCCTCAACTGCTTGGAATTCTTTAAGAAGTTCCAACAACGAATAAAGCTTATTCATGTTGTAATTATGTCGGAACCCCTTAAATAAATCCAGCAGCGATTGGAGAACGATATCGACTTGAGTTTTTCCATCGATTTCAGTCCCAAAGATCTCTTAGTTATTTAGAAGACTGATCATCTTCAAAATAAGATCTTTAACTCGGGTTCCTTCAGCTATAGTCGTGTTCATGAGGTCTTTCATCGAAACCTACCTTACGGCATGATCCTGATCCCCAAAAAATATCTTTGAGGTTCAACATTATGTCGTAGGCGGTGGCAAAAGGCTAATGCTAATGTTGTAGCACATTTGACAAAAATGCCAGAATGTAAAACCACGTCATCTCATCAGCCTTTTTTCACCTCCGGCAAGCCTGGGTTTCTTAATCGGTTGCCCCCTTACCAGGTTCTGCTGGAAAAGACTCAGTGAGCACAAACTTGTACTCTTTAACAGTAAGCACAATGTTCAAGTTCCCTTTTTTAGTCAATATAATTAGGACCAATCATTTTGTTTTAGTTGAGAATAATTAAAAGTGGATTGAAAGAGTTTGCCATTTTAAAACTTGAGAATCACATACAAATTATGATGGGAAATTATAACTTTGAACACATATTTTAAATATGGTACCCTCTACCATTTCAAAAAGCGTTCGCCAGCAGCCTAAAACTTTAAACAATATGCCCCATTAATAAGGTCGTTTATTATTCATTATTTCTTAGACAGATGTAAACCTATTAAATTTTACTATCTAGACAATCCTTTTATCGTCAAGCAATACATACTATCTTAGACAATCCATTATTGTCAAGTAAAATTTAAATAGCCGACTTCCTTTGGTCTTACAAATAATAGTAGAGACTCAATTGGAGAGCATACTATTATTTATATCTAAGTGTGTACCATCATTTAATTTAGTCCGATGATTCTGCAATTTATTATCTCCGATATGGGGGTGAGCACTAAAACCCACACGAAAAATAAATCACATCATTTAAAATTATCAGTCAGTGAAATTTGTGCAATGATTCCGCAATCTATTATTTCCGATATGGAGGTGAGCACTATAACACATACGAAGAATAAATTACATCATCTACAAACCAATGATAGAGACCGTGGGATTTTTATGTGAAAAAATCCCTCACCCACTTAGTATTTAAAACATTATTTTCTGAGGGTTAAGAAAATTTTATATTAAATTCTAGTCAACTAAAATACAAGGGTATGAAATATAAAAGACATGTGTAATAAAATTACTTTGCTGCTTTTTTTGTTTTTTTAAAAAAACTTATATTTTTCAATTACGCAAAATTTATATTTATATACCCTTTTTTAATTTGACAAGAACTAAACATAAAATAAAAGGTGATTTAGGTATGGTCATGTATCCATGTTGTCCAAAATTATAAGGAAACCTAATAATTAAACACATATGACCAACACAAAATCACACAAAGTATTAAACCATTCAATAATAAGAATAATTAAATCCCTGCTATTATGGTCCAAGCTTCATCACCCCTAGTCTGTTGAAAAACCTGTCACGACCTACGTCGCCACTTCACTGACTATGTCGGGAATCAACCTTGGTGGAAACGCCTTCTTCAACGTTTTTTGTTAAAGAAACTGCAATATTAGATACAAAGGTCCTATGCCTCCATTTAAGGAGTTCACACATAAACTATTATATCTAAACTGTAAATAAAATTACATAGATCCTATGCCTCCTTTAAGGAGTTCACAAATCTGATCTAAATTTAATTTACAACCATGAATAAAACCCAAATCATCATACACATTAAAATTAACCACGAATAAAAACATCGTGGGATCCAATCACATAAAACATAATTATGTGACCATAATAGCGAGACAAGAACACTGCAAAATAAGGGTTAGCGAGTTCTACGTTCTATCCAACAATAACATGCATGAATAGATTTAACTGGACAACATGGCTAGTTCAATCCGTACGCAGTATCAAAGAAAACCAATCGCTCTGATACCAATTGATGGAGACATAAATACAAGATCGTTTGATATTGCGTATAGATTGAACAAAAAAAAAACTTTTGCTAAAACCCTATAAGAATAAAGGGATTTCACCTTTGTGGATCATGTAGAGGATCCATATGAGGAAACTAGGGTTTGAAAGCATCATATTGCGATTTGGTCAAATTTTTTTAATTCTCGCTGGACTGCGAAAATTAATTTTTTTCGCCACCGAAACGACGTTTGATCATCCTGATTTTTTGCGCGATAACTCTAACTTTGCGTTCCGAACCACATATCCAAAAATCAGCCCGATCCAACGGTGGGATCAAAAGTGACGATTGATTTACGACTGCTGTGCCGAAAAACCTAAAGATCTTCTATCGTATTCCTTCCGCCATCAAATCTTGCACCGAGTGTGTGCTACGGTATCACCAAGATTTTCTCCTCTCTCAATAGAACAAACCCTAACTCATGAGAATTATTGTTATTATGAGAAGAGACTAGGCTGGCGTATATATAAGGCTACAATAGGGACCTTCAGGAGAAATAAGTGTTTGGGCTTCCTATGGAAAGTTGGAATCCTAATTTCACTATGAATTGGTTCATTCCATAAATTATAATTCACACCGCTAAAGAATTATAATTGCACTCCCGTCCTTATTTCAAAATTATATTTCGAGCTCCTTATTATTAAATAGTTATTATTCTCCCCACGTTAAGATTACAGATAATCGTCATTTAAATTAAATTACTGACAATTATATTTAAATGACTTCTTAATCCTTGAGCCTACCGCTTAACTTATTTCACATGTCGGATTAACATAATCCACCTACAGAGTTTGACATGATCAAAACTTATAAGCTTCTCAAGGGGTTATCATCAATCCCTATACCGGGACGTGGATTCCATCAATAATTAATATTCATCATACATATAGTGTCATCATCCAATTCACGAAGATTATTGATCCATAAATGAATCTCACTCATATTGAGTCAAAACAACAAACACTACATATATATGTCTATTAATTATTTCAAGATTAAGAGCATAAGTAATCATAATAACCATGGGATTTTAAATTGTTTTATATAGTCAGTATAAAAACAATTAACCCAAAGTAGTCCTATTCAATACACACAGTGTACTAGCACAATGAGTTAAAACTATACCATTTCCTATAGTTAAGATAAACTACTAAAACTTGTGCTACAATCCTACCGATGGGTGTCCAATTCCATCTAAGACTGTGAACCATTAAACTTATATTCCACAAGAACCGATGATAAGATCTTCTGTGTGTAAGCTATACTCTACAAACCAAATCATCTACTATATGGAATAAAAGACACACATGCACAATATTTAAATAAATAATATAATACAACCATTGCCTATACAAATTCTCATTAAAATAGCAAAACCAAGTTTATAACATATCCAAACCAACAAGAAAATTGTGGCTTTTAGTATATCACCCTAACACTGGGGATCCCTAGAAAGCTATTCAAAAATTGTAAACATGTCTGGTGGAGCGGGGTTGCTGAATGGGGTGTATACATGGAGAGAAGGAAGACCACCATATATAATAAAACCGTAAAGATTATTTATTATTATTAAGGAGAAAAGAGGGTCCTCCGGGAGCTAAAGGTGGAAGGGAGATATGAGTTACAGAAGGAACAGGGGTTAATTAAGGTTGCGAAAGAGAGGGTTTTAAAAGTTCAACTAGTTTATTATATCTTGTCTGGAATTTTAGTCCGAGACTGCACAAAATGAGAAGTTTATTTAATTCTTAGCTAACTTGTTCTTATCCTATCATATATTGCATAATCCTTGTGCGACCAACTATTTTCCCTCTCTATCGAACATAATTCATATCATATTCATTTGAAATATTATCCAATATGATCATTTTAATACTTTGTTCACCTCTTTATACGACATGTTGAACCAACTATTATGCGTAAAAGGGTCTTGCTAATTTGTGCCTAAGCAAGGCGGACCCATAATTTCCTCTAGGGGCGAGTTTAGCTGACGGAGTTCCCGATTAGTTTGATTTGGCCTTACTTCTCAGAAAGTTAAAGACTAAAATAGTAAAGAAAAAAAAGTTTCTTTAAAAGATTAAGGACGGGCAAAAAAATTCAATGTATAACTGGGTGTGGATGTTATGAAAAGTTGATTTGTGCATGCATTTTTCAATCATTGAAATATTTATGTTCATGTCACCTGCTTGAAATTAAAGTTTTGGATGACATTTGATGTCAAAACATCCTCATATAAATTATCTCAACCAAATTTCATCAAATTTAAAATAGACTGTTCAAACACATCCCATATTAACTACAACAAGTTTTAAAAATAAAATCAAAGTTAAATTAGCATTTAAATTTTATATTTGATTTAACTAGTCTTTATGGGAAAGGTTCAAGTTACACCATATAATACTAAGACGTTTTACACCCATCCATAACTTTTTCTCAAATTCATAATTTATTAATTACACCCTTAGAAAAGTTGTTTTTATTATGTTTATCAAATGTGAAAAGTTTCAAATCAATCAAATATTTGTAACTATGTAATCAGTATGCGTAGTTTTACCTTAATTTTTGTAAGGTTCATAATTCAATGTATAATATGATTATGATAGAGAGACTTTTGCATTTCCAATTAATTTACTTTTTTGAACTCATCTTTAAGATATCATAATTGACTAATTCTACAGCTAGATGGATGAATTATGAAATTGATAGGTGTAAAACTCCATTGTTTTACACCTCTAAAGCACATATATTTTAGTTAGGGTTAGAGTATCAGTATCGGATACGTATCCTGCACGGATACACAACGGATATGGCAAGATACATACAAGATATGTATCAGAGTATCCAACATTTTTTTAATTTTTTTTAAATTTGAATACGGGAAGGATATGGGGGATACTTGAAGGATACGGCGGAATAAGTTTTGTATTTTTTTTATTGGAGGCACTTTAAAAAAAAGTTCCTTTAATATAGAAACCTCTAAAAGAGACTTAGGTTTTTCATTTGCATCTCACTGAATTAGTCAACCCTTTTATCAAAAGATGAAACAATCGACCAAAACACTCAATCCTTCGTTTACGATCATCGGTGTTCGGTCTCTATCATTCTTCTAGTATTCAAGTCAGAATATTATATTTACTTTTAAGTTATTATGCAATTAAATTGCTCAGTCGTTTGCTTTAATTTAATGAATATTCATGATATTGTTCATAAATTTATAAAATTCTTTTAACTGAATAATTAAATATATATATATATTATAATTATTTTTTATTATTTGTATCCAATACATATCGTATCCTATATTTTTCTAATTTTGCCGTAATACTATATCGGTGCAGTGTCGTATCCGATACCGTATCCGTATCCATGCTTCATAGTTTCACACTTGGCATACATTACTTGAACATTCCCCGTCTTTCTAGATGGGTATATCATATTAATCCAAAAACTCAAAATCATCAATGTACGACGCAATTACCAAAATGATTTCTATTTTTTCAATTGTAACTATGATTTACTTTATTTTTTTAATAAAATAATTTGGAAAAACTATGAGAATTACCTGATTTCTCGATTTTCAAAAAAATCATGGTTTCGCAATAGAGAGTTTGACAAATTTGTATAAAAATTATTTTTTACAGTTGGCAGTTTGTTTTACAAGAAAACAAACAAATTTTCATGTAACGAAATTGCCTACGGATAAGCATTATCTTTTACACATTTTACGAAACCATATTGTCTAGGGATCGGGAACTAAGTTACACTTGGGAAGGTGTTAGTCACCCTATATGACCTTTCGGTCTCTTTAATGGATTACGCATTTCAAATTTATTTAGATATCTTGCGTATGTTTATCATTGTTTTGCTACTTTTTTTAAAAAAAACACATTTCTCATGAAAAATATGTTTTTAGAAAATGTAAGACCTGAACTCAGAGAGCGCCTATGTATTCGTTAAAATGAAATAAGAGTTTACGTAATTCGGTTGTTTTGAATCATGTTTTAAAAGACGTGTTTCAAAAGAAATTTAACAAAGATATCTTCTCTTAATAGTTATCTAAATGGATTTAATGAAAAATAACAACCTAAGAGATTGATTCTAGAAATTGCATTTCAAAAGCTTTAAACAAGGCTCGACTAGCTTCTAGTTGCTTCTTAAAATAAAAATTGCATGTAAATTCAATTTAAGTATAAAAATAATGCATTTCATTGCATTTATGTTCTATTAAGCCATTTGGGGATCGATCCTCCCCCCCCCCCCCCCCCCCCCCCCCGCCCCCCTTTTTTTAGCCTTTTTTGCTTTATGCCCCTCTATTTGACCTGTTTCTTAGAGGATTATTAAGCCCACCACCCAAGATACTTGGATACAATATAAATAGGCATAAACATCATTAGTTAGGTAACAACAATTCAAGTAGTAGCTAAGAGCACCTAACATTAGGGTGATTTTATTTCTATCAGCGAGATCCTGCAGTTAATCCACCCTTAAATTATGAAACTTTTGAACAAAATTTTATAATATTACCCTTTTCAAAATTAATAAATATATCCACCAATTAAAATTAATTTATAATTACATAAATAGAAAAAATTGAACCATCCTCTATTGCCTCAACAAGAGCCGGAATCCCACCTTCCTCCACCATAGCCACCTTCCCATCTCAATAACTGCCAAATTACTCAACACCACCGTCACCTTCTCCGCCAGCCTTGTCCCCTGCTCCAACACTAACTCCACCAGTGGCTTCACTGCCTTAGCTAACTGCCCGCTCCTTGTTCACCTTCACCGAACAAAGCTTGTAAAGGTGGTCAAATCATCTTTCTTCCCTTTATTGGAGCCATTTATTAGCAAGGAAACCAAAGGAGGTATGACTCCACAAGCTCCAATTGATATCTTATTGTCATCCATTAACACTAAGCTAAACAAAGCACGCGTAGCAGGTTTCGGTGCCAATTTTAAGAACATAAATTAGGGATTTTATTGCTCCGGCATGGCTAATGATTGGCTTGTTCTCTTCGTGGAGCGAGAGATTGAGCAAAGCGATGACTGAGTCTTCCTGCGTCACCGGATCGCTATACCGCAGAAGAGGAATAAATGCAAGAACAACACTGGATTCTCCAATCAGCGCTCGATTATCCAACCGGCTCTTCGTGAGAAGCCTTAACTTTAAAAAAATTAAAGTTGATGTATTTATTAATTTAATGGATATTTTAATATTAAATTATTAATAAAATAATATTTATAAAAATTAGATCAATAATAATTTTTTGTTAGTTTATCCATATTCGCGGATTAATATAATTGGTAATGTTGATTAACTTAACAATGTGGATTAACTGCAAGATCTTGCGGATAGTAATAAAATCACCCGTAACATTATAGGGAGCTTTTGAACTTGATTTGACGATCGAACTTAAAAGTTTTATTATTATTTTCTTTAAAGTTTTCAATTAATTTAGGATTAATATCATCTTTTGAGGCTAGAACAAGTGTGTAACCTTCATTCAATTATCAATTCAATCAAATTTTAGTTTCAATTACTGTTCTTCATCCAGGTAAACCCTAGTTTCTATTTTCTTTCTATTTGATTGCTTCTTATTGTTTGATTGCTTTGCTATTGAATGATTAGTTAATTGTTTGAGATCATATATATATATATATGTATATATTATGAAACCACTCGTAAACACTAATACATTTGTTTTGTTGATTTTTAAATTATACGTCAATTTCTGCATGATTTTTGTTTTAGATTCTAATAGATCATAGATTTTTCATGCTATTCATGTATGACTCTTCCAGAAACACCAATATTTTGGTCATGGTTAGATCACCCAGGTTCGGGTCCACAAGCAGTGATAATTGCCCTATTAAGACTCGCTTTCGCTATGGCTTTGGTGGGTTCCCTTAACCAAGCCACTGCCCATGAGTCGCCGGCTCATTCTTTAATAGGCACGTGGTCAGAGCTCCGGGCTCCCCCCACTTTTTAGGAGCTTACGATTTCATGTTCTCTGTTCACCCTTCCCTCATGGTACTATTTTGCTATCGGTCACCCAAGAGTATTTAGCCTTGCAAAGTGGTCCTTGCTGATTCACAAGGGATTCCACGTGCCCCATGCTATTCAGGTCAGAGCGTAAGCTAGTGATGCTTTCGGCTACTACACTTTCGCCATCTAGGGTGTAGCACTCCACCTCAGCACGACACTTGTATTGCTCCCCCATAACTCCGTTTTCGCGGTTTAGGCTGCTACCATTTCGCTCGCCGCTACTACGGGAATCGCTTTTGATTTATTTTCCTCTGGCTACTAAGATGTTTCAGTTCTCCAGGTTGTCTCTTGCTTGCCCATAGATTTAGCAGCAGTTTGAAAGGTCAATCTATTCGGAAATCTCTAAATCTATGCTTATTTTTAACTCCCCAAAGCATTTCGTCGCTTATTATGCCCTTTCTGTTCACTGGGTGCCTAGGTATCCACCGTAAGACTTTCCTCGTTTAAACCTCGCCCTTCACTTTAAGGCTATGTTTGCCATCCTAAGGTGCTGCTAAATGGATGGATCTTATAAACGTCCATGAATGAGAAATCATTGATCGAACCGCCGAATCAAAAAAATTGGGTGCTATCATATAGCTTTGTATCGGCTAAGTTCACGAGTTGGAGATAAGAGGACTCGAACCGCTGACATCCACTGCACCCGACTAATTCTACCATTAAGGCCAACGATCTACAATAACTCCCCTCGAACATAGCTTACAACTTTCATCGTACTATGCTCTCCAAAGAGCAACTCTTCTCAAAATCTCACTCAAAAGGCGCTGAGTTGGAATCGCACTGTAACTAAGGATTCTTGTGGTTCTGGAGAATCCCACTATAGGAGAACCAGGAAAGGATAGCTTTCCCCCCTTTCTGCCGACTATTTGGTCTTAAGAATGTTGGTTTTAAGAATTAGTGATTGCCCTTCTCCGACCCTTACTGCTCAACCTGAGAGCAGACATCTAATGTGTTGCACTTATTGAACAAGATTCTATGGTCGGTCCGTGACCCCTAGATAATGAAGGTGTCCTTAGGGCGATCTCATAGTTCCTACGGGGTGGAGATGATGGGGTAGGTCCATAGATTTTCCTTCCTTTTGCGGCATTTTGCTCAAAGGGTTGAAGGGAGATAGTGCATCAAACTATTCACAAGGGCCAACTTGATCCTCTTCCCCAGGAATCCCGGATGAAGGAACCCTAGGAGAGCCGCCGACTCCAACTACCGTCCATGTACGATCCATACTAGATCTGACCAATTTCCCATCTTACATCCTCTACGTTATTGACAGCCCATCTTTATCTCAGTAGAGTCTTTCATTTAGTGGCATGTTTCGGTCCTCTTCCTCATTACTTAGAAAAAGTGAGCCACTGGTGACTATGCTAAAAAATGCGCAATTTATACACCGAAGTGCAGGCAGTCAAGTTATAATATATACTTGGAAGTCCAAGCTCGAATCATGGGGAAAGAAGGTAATTTTATTATTCTACCTAAGCTTTCAACAAGGAGGAAGAAAAAGAAAGAAAAATAAAATAAAGAAAGGATAATAATTTTTCTTAGAATGAGAAAGAATACAATGAGAAATTAAATTTTAAACTTAAAAGAAAATAAATAAATAAATAAAGAAAGAAAGGATAAAATATGCAGTAACTAAAACAAGTATCTAATAAAATGGGGAAAGAGCGTTAGGGGTATCCATAGTTACGACATTACAGATAGTGTGACCGATCGATTCAAGATATGGCTGTGGACCTGAGTTCCTATTAACAATGAATGTCCTTAGCTTACCAATTATTAAATACTAAAGTTGACGAGCATATCATGATAAGTGCATGACAATACTCATATAAGCTGCATATAACTTTAGTTTTTAATAAGGGAACTTATAATTTTTTTCACAAAAATTGATTTTCACTTAGTAATGCTAGTGCGTAACAAAAACAAACTAAATTTAACCAATTCCAGTTAATATCAAAAGTTTAAGTCATTCCTAAAGTTTGATTATGCATATGTATGACATACAACAAAACCATTCTTTAAAAAAATGTCAAAAGCTAAATTGGCACTATTTCAATACCGATTCCGGAATAACACCAAAACAGCGCCCGAAGCTCCCAAATTACTTGGATAACTAACTTAGCTCAATAGGCGATAAGGACCGTCCTCTATTCAGCCTCGTTAGAGTTCTATTACAAAAATCCGTAATTTACGATTTTTCGGTTCTTTTGTAGAATAATCGACAAATAATATTAAAAATTTGATGTTTTCAATGCATGAAAGGTTGATATATTTTTCATATTTATTAATTGACCTACAACCCATGAGAAAATCAAGCCACAACAATAATTGATTCGGAATTATGCACTAGTCCGCCATGCCTTTACTACGGACCCCTAATTACGAAATTATGCTAGCATGTTGACAAAAACTAAGCAAAAATGAATAATTCAAACACAAATTAACCAAACATATTTCTGAAATCTAATTGAATAAACATGCAAAATGTCACAGTAATTGAAATCAAGAAATAATTAATAAAAAAAAAAACGGTTTAAACAAATTTTAGTAATGAAATACACTACCAGAAACGAAATACACCCACTGGTCATAGAAATTTTGGGATTTGGAACTCCAAAACAATGTGGCTATGTATAAAATTTTACGACGATCGTTTTGATAGGTGGATCATCAAAAACGGCGAAGGAACGAAGAAGTTATGATCAAAATATGAAAGCACAAATTTTTAGGGTTCTACGCGGGATTTTACCAAAAATTCCAATAAAAATTATAAATTAAGCATTGATTTCAATCTTCAATCACATTCAAACACATAATTAACTAACAATCTAAGCATTAATGGACATTAATTGCAAGAAATTAAGAATAAGATTGAAAGAAAAAAATAACTTACAGTTACGTAGATTATCAAAAACTGCGTTGCCAATATTATTATTTAACTCCGTCTCTTCTTCATTACAAGCCAAAAGAGAAAAATTAAATATAAATGGAAAAATATCTCTGACTCTCCCTTAGACTCTCTCTGATGGTATGGGGATGCTGAAATTAAAGAAAAATAATATGTCGATTCTAAAGTGTCGACTCTGCTCTCAAAACCTTAAACCTAAAAAAAAACATCGTCCTTTTTCAAAATTCAAAAATAAACAAACTAATAAAACTAAAAAAAATAAAAAAAATAGTAATATAAATCCAAAATTAAGCATGAGTAAAGAGCTGGTCACTTGCCATCTAGGCTAAAGACCCCATTCGGTAAATATTTGCACCATGAATTTATGTATTCTTTCGTACTCAAACTTGATCCACTGGCACACTGATTGTATTTCTTCCATAACTTTGTGCTCCAAACTCTGATTCATGCAAGGTTTTCGCCTACATGTAGCTAACTTAGAGCTATATAACTTATATTTCTCAAGTTTTGTTCAAATTCTACACGGATAAATACCAGAATTGGCTAGAACATCAGCATTACACACGGTGAATCTCTTGTTCATTCAAAAATATTTCGGTTTGATTCAAATGAATCTTCTTTGCTTAGGACTTCTCTTAGTCTCTTACATCAACTCCCTTCTTGCTTGAGGTTAGGATTTGATTTCGGTTCACCTCTTAAACTCAATTTATCTCCGAATTTGACTGGCAATGACTAATTTTGGGAGAATTTATTTCTGAATTCGTTCTTGTTCTTTTTTTAACTTGTAAAAATGTTATAATGCATTAGAAACAAGCATACTCTCCTACTTCATGATTAAAACTCAAATATTAACAATTTAGAATAACTAGAATCAAATTCATGCATATTAAGCAACCTAAATATGTATCAAAATGCAATATTTTGGCTTAATCAACAAGTTCAAGTACAAGATACTGTCATTACCGCCTGGACAATTAGACATCCAACCCATAATGGCAACGACCCAATTGCAAAAGCGGAGCTCTACCAACTGAGCTATATCCCCCCGAGCCAAGTGGAACATGCATGAAGGAGTCATATGCTTCTTATATTATTTTCCTTGGCGCAGCTGGGCCATCTTGGACTTGAACCAGAGACCTCGCCCGTGAAGTAAATCATCACACCTACAGTCCAAACCAACTGGGAAAGAATTAATATATTCCTTTTTAGGAACGATTCATTTTTCCCGAACGTAGCTTACAATTCCCCGTTGTACTCCGCTCTCCAAATGTGCTTGTTTCCCCCTTCTTCCTTACCATGGCAAGTCTTTGTGAAATAACTCCGATGAGAAGAGAAAAGAAGGCGCTAAGAGACCCTCTTGGCCCAACCCTAGACACTCTAAGATCCTTTTTCAAACCTGCTCCCATTTCGAGTCAAGAGATAAATAAAGTGTACGAATGAATCGGACAATTAGCTAACTAAATTAAGGAAAATACACCTATCGAAACATGGGGTGTTACACATATATTTTTAAGTATAGAAATCTACAAATCTATACTAAAATATTAGCATCCACTACTAATAATACGAACCAAGAGACAAATAGTACGAACCAAGCATCAATAACTAACAGCAAGACCATATATTCAACAAAAAATATACATTTTCTACACAAATCTCAACGTATTTTAAACAATTAATATATATTCTCAAATCTAGAAATCTACAAATTTATACTGAAATATTTGTTTCCACTATCAAAAATACTAACCAACAGATCAAATAGGGGCAACAACTAACAACAAAATAATATATTCAATAACAAATATACATTTTTTACACAAATCTCAACATTTATATAAATACACAAATTACTTAAAAATTAATATTAATAAGAGATAAACTAACTAAAGATCAAAAAACCTTTAATGAGGGGAATGTTGTTGATTTACAGTTTCAAATTACCAAAATCGCCCAAAAATCAGACCACAACCTTTAGGTCCAGAAATTGGAAGAGCTGCGGCTACTTTATGTTGAAAAGATCCTAGGTGACGTAAGTATACATATGTATGTCGCCTAATAAGAGAGGTAATTCCTGGTGGACCACCACTTATATATAATGCTCGTGATCGATTGATTTTAGGCAACGTAGGTTATTTCTCACGTCGCTTAAATCATTCTTAGACGACCAAAAAGATACCTAGGTTGCATAAGTTATTCTAGGCGACGAATGAAAAACTTACGTCATCTAAGAAAATCTTAGGAGACCTATACATTTATACGTTGCCTAAGTACATTTAGGGCGACGTAATATATTGAATACGTCGCCCAATCTACCGACTGGTGTAGTGGACAACTAAGGAGATGGAGAGAGTAATAGTGTTGTGGTGAAATTGAAACCGACTAATCGTATTGAACCGAGCCAAATTTTTTCGTTAAAATCGAACTGAAACAAAGAAACTGAATAGTATTCTCAATATTACATCTTTTTTTTTTATGAAAACCATAATTGTGTTTGCCTCACTCTCTTTCGATTGGTCAGGATTCTCAAAAATATGTAGACCAATTATTTAAATATACAGCTAAACTGTATGCATATGTACATTTGGAGTTAATATAGCAAAGAAAGATGTCCTTTCATAAGAGGAATGTGAAGGAATTACATCAACAGTTAGCGTACAAGGAACTGGATGTCAATTACAAGTTTTAAATTAATTTTTCTCTTTTAAAAAAAACCCCATAAAAACCGGAAAAAAAACTCCAAAATGAAAACAAGCCGAAAAATTCAGTTCGGATTGGGCAGATTCTACAACAAAAACAAAAATACTCAAGTTTAGTTCAGTTTGTGTAACAACAGTTTGCACCCCGGCTAAAATCGAAAACGCCCATATGACTGAGGCGTGGGGGAAGCGTCGCCTGAGAAAAGAAAAAAGGATCAGTTCCGAAAACGGATTAGGTCAATCGTGTATTGATGTGGGACAAAGGGAGACATGCAAACGTTTTTTTTTCCTTACTTTTAGTGATTTCCAAAATGTATCCCATAATTATTTAAAGGATGTATATAAAAAATGTTTATAGGAATTTTTTTTATTTTATTTTTTGCAATATATACGAGTAATAAAAACATTATCTTGATATTTTCAGCAACAAATATCTAGTATGATTATAAGACAAGACTATTTGATACAAGATGAAAACTGATAACTTTTGTGTGATATGTTGGAAAAGAAGTTTAATGATATGATCGATGAGATGCTCTTAATTTTTTGTGGAAATTTTTAATTTCTTCTTCACCATGCAAAAATTTTTGTATGAAAAAAATAAATAAGGGAATATCTTTATGCATCTCTAAACTTTTTTTTTTTAAATCTCACATAATTTAATTATTCCTTTTATATTATTATCGAGCGGAATCTAATTTCCAATCAATTCTTCCTAATCAAACTGTTTTTGGGTAGACCATCCAGAACCTCTAAAACTCTGGAAAAGAAAAAAGAAACTAAGTAGATATTTATATGTAGAGAGTAATTTACACGTTAGAGTTTAGATCCTTAAAGTTTATATGATCGCATTTTCACTTTAATTCATCCACAAAATTTCGTATTAACTATTCTATTTTAACACATGAAGTTTGATTCCGTTGTCATTTTAGACCAAAAACTAATTTTTAATTTTTTTTTGGAAGAAAAATAACACATGTAGTTGACATGGCATGAAGATCAATGTGACACGTGTTATTTTTTGTTGGGTTGGATTTTGGACTAAATTGACAGCGGATCAAACTTTATGTATGGAATTGGTAAAGACTGAACTTGATGGACCAAGTTAAAATGCAACAAAACTTTAGGGAGTCAAAGTGTAAATAACTCGTATATATAGCCAAAGCCAGCATTGAGAAAAATAAAAAAGATAGAGATGAGGTGGAGGAAACCTTTATTAACCGCAGCCAAATTCCTCATTACTGTACTTTTTTTGTTAGGAATTTCAGAGTTAATTTTGGGAAAGGAAATGGTTGATAAAGAGAGTAATAGTACTAGTAGTAAAATTCTAGTAAAGGTTGGAGTTGTACTTGACACTGACATAGGTATTGGGAAGATGAGTTTGAGGTGTATAAAAATGGCTCTCTCTGATTTTTATGTTGACCCTTACCTAATTAGTTTTGTAGTGACCTTACGTTGTGATTGCTTGATATGTCCAATAAAATTTCCGTCAAAGAAAAACACTACCTTTGACAGTGACCCAAACTATGAAGATATTTAATGAGGTAACAATATTAATCAATCACAGAGTAGTCACTAGCTATGACAGTCTCTGATGAGGCTAAACAAATGTTAATACATAGTGTTATGCAGTTGAGGTAGTTGATATAGATAAGATTTGGCACAATAAATAATTGGGACGATAAGATGTTTTGCACCAAAAATATTCTTTATTGGCAAATCTTTGGATCGCTTTTATTGGTGAAAATTAATGTCGCCAACAGATAAGTTGGTATTGTATCAAATATTAGTGGTGAAATTTATTTTTTGCGGCTAAGATTATCATCTAAAATTTCATTGAAATATTAAATTTAGAAGCGGGTGAAATGATCATCTAAAATTTCAATGGATAATAATGAATATATATATATATATATCAAATTTTACTACATCTACTTCGGGTTTGATATTCTTATTGAAATTATGCGGAAGCGATCGATTGAATATAAAGATCATCTCCACCATATATATTTTAGAAAAAGAAAAATCATCTGTTTAACTCTTAAAATGGGGAATATAAAAAAAAATGAGTAATAAAGAAGAGCCAACTCTCGTATTCCTATGTTTTGAAAGTTTGTAGGCTAGAGTAACAAAACGTTGACAAATGAAATGTTTCTCTAGTAGGAGGCCATACCAACTCATTTACATTAACTACACTGCAACAAAATATCTCTCTAGTGACAAACAAATTTTACCATTTTATTTATTGTTTTCACTACCAATTAAAATAATGACAAAAGATTTCGTTATAATGTGGTACCCAACTATGCATCGCCAAAAGGGACAAAAAAAAAATTAAAAATAAAGAAGAAATTTCGCCACAAAAGTTTGAGGTCACTAAATGGTCCTCGCATGATTGCAACATAAAAAAAATGGAAATAAAGAAATAATAGTTACTGACGCAACTTTTACAACGAATTATACTTCCGTCGTTAAAGGAATGCATGTTTTTTGCCCACACAACAACCTGGTGGAAGATTCCTTCTAAAATAATTATTGATGCGAATGTTAACAAAATATTGTGCGAATATTTAGAAAAGTACCGGCCATCTTCTACGATAGAAAGTACTTAATATTTCACTACCTTTAATAGTAATACTTTTTTCTTGTAACTTCATAAAACATTGTGCGAGTATTTTTAATATATGCTAAGATTTTGTTTGGTTTGAATTATTATCATTATAAACATTTTAATAGAAAATGAGAAGTTTAAAAAAAAAAAAAAAAAAACCTTGAACTTTGGTTGCCACGTTAGTTTTCCGTTAATTTTAACAGAGTTAGATGGAGGGTCAAATTTGCAGTAAAAAATTACTTTAGAGGCACGCTTGTAAGGTTTCAAATATCGAAATCAATATTGTAAATACTCCCAAACTTTAGGATTTTTTTTTGCTTTTCTCCGTAATTATCTGATTTAAATGTTGTTAATATATTAAAAGTAAAATATAAATATTATTATATTGTAGTACGGACTTTCCACTTCATCTCACTCTCCGTTGTTTGCTATATATTCAAGAAGAGTGCACTTTCCTTGTTGGTTGAGGAAAGTCAGGCTTCTCTCTTTGTTTCCTAAGTCGACCCACAGCGAAAGATAGGCAGAGGACCCGAACAAAATCAAGGCCTTCGGCCGGGCCCGTGAGACCAAAATTTTCTACTATAGAAACTCGATAAAATAATAATCTTATTAAAATAATAAATTTTTCCAATCTCAACTCAGGGTCCAAGAGTTAAATTAATATTTTCGCTAAATTTATAACATAATTCTTTTTATAAGATCCTCTGAAACCTGTCGGTTACATAAATTAATAATTCACCTTTTAAGACTATAATGACTCATCAAAATATGAGTACAATGTTGTTTGCTTTTTGCTGAAATTTATATTTGCTTAATTAAGTTTCTAGGAAATAAAATCTTAGCGAAGACAAATATCACAATATTGGGAACATAAATCTTTCAAATTATTTATCAAAGGATAATATAATTTGCTTAATTAAGTTTATAAGAAATAAAATTTAAGGGAGATCAAGAGAACAATATTCAAAGCACAAATCTTTTAGTAAATTAATAAATTATTAACTTATCAATAAATTAATAATTTATTAATTTATCGATAAATTAGAACCTCATTTAGTTAATAAAATTGACCGGTCCCGACCTTTTTAACTTATTTAGTTTTACTGTATTTGACTCTTATTGTATAAAGTGGTTTATAATATCATCATGATCTATTATTATCATCTAAAAAATTAACTAATTTAAAAAATAAGAAATATATCATATCTCTATTAATATATTATTATACTAGTTAATAACTCGTGCGATGTACGGGTGTTTAATAAATATGCAATTTTATTGACATTTGTCTTAATAGTTTTGTCAAATAATTGGCTTAAATATGTTATGTACAGAGAATAAAATATATATTTCTTCTGTTTAAAATTAATTTTGCGACTTTTACTTGGTTATTTTCAAGAAAAGATTAATTTAAATCTAATTAATCGTTGATAATACAACTCATTTGCTATGGCAATTTGAAAATAAGACTATTAATTTTAACACGTTTTAAAAACAGTATGATAAATGATGCTACTTCGAATATTATAATAATAATTATTATTTTATTATGCATTATGTTGACCTTGAAGGTCTTAATCTTATTTTGATAATAACAATAAATCAATCATGTGTAATTTAACATGTTCTTGATATAAGATTATAGATTTCTTATTTGGAAAATCAAGAATAGCATGATTGCTCAAAGGAAGTTTGATAAGGATCATTCAATCAATATCCGATCAAGTCAATGAAGCATTCGACTAAAACCGATCTATCCAAATCAAGATCATTCAACTACAAGCGTTGGACAAGTCAAAAAAAATCATTCTCATCACTCACAAGCTAGCAATGCATTTCATGAAGCACAAAAGATCAAGGATCATATGCTAAAGCTTCAAGGGAAAAGCTTCAAGTGAAGAATCAATTTGAAGAAATAAATCGAAGCATTCGAAGACTCACCTAGTCGGTAATTGAGTGTTTGCTTAGGATTAATGTAAAGTTTCTTAATTGATTGATTATATAGCTCAAACATAAACTTGCATCATTGTTAGATTGATCAAAACCAAGTTTGAATCAAAATCATTTCAAAACATTATTCTTGCAAAAACCGGTTTTGAAATAAATTCATATTAATTTTAAATGATCATATTTTAAGCTATAATAAAAATGGGTATCTTAGAAACATATATTTGAGGTTCAAAAATCATTAGAATTTTATTTAGAACTAAATTATTATATTGGAAAAATATTTTTATTTTTCATTTAAAATTCGCTCAATTTTTGCCCAGTTTTGATCTAACGGTAAAATGGAGACCTTCCCGAACTCCGATCATTTTGAAATTTTTACAGTAGTTAGAAAACATCTTCTGGCAATTTTGACTAAAATTTGAGCATGATCCAACGGTCCAATTGGGAGAAATTAACAAAACAATTTTGAATTGTTTTGTCAAAACTAGCTGTTGGAAAGTTTGAAAATGTATACCTTGGAGCCAAAACCTCTCTTAATCATCCCCAACGGCCATATGATTTTGTAAGCTATAAATATGATGTTTTAGACATGTTTTAACACACTTGAATCATTCTACAAACTTATTTTACATATATACAAAGTTATTCAAGTATTCAATTCATTTTATTGATCATATGCTTCATTTTTTAGCTATATATTTTGATCAATTTTGATATCTCTAGTGTGAGCTTCAAATTGTATTCTTTACACACTTAAGAGAGTTATTTTAAATTGGTGTGAATCACCAAACAATTTTGTATTCAATTGTGAGAGGTAAATCTCATAGGAAAAACAAGAAGGTAAATTCTTGTTTAGAAATTGTGAAAGGTAAATTTTACAAGGTTAACAAGAGGGTATCTTGTGAGAGTATTGTGGTGTAGCAATACTTGTAGAGTGTGTGAGACAACACTTGTAGAGGTTTGATCTTCACCCGGAAGGAGATCGGTTATAGTGGAAATTCTCGAGGAACTAACCGAGCGCGGAGTAGGAGGAACAAGCCGAACCGTGTGGACAAAAAATCTTCGACTTCAAATTGGTTCAATCTTTCTTACTCAATCTCTTTATTATTGATTGTTTAAATTGTTTGAGATTACTTATTTATTTGCTCTTATACTTGATTGTTTATTTGCTTATATTCCTTGATAAATTTGTTTAGTAAATTATTTTACTTAAACATTTTCGAAAAGATTTTTAATTCCGCATTAAGTTTTTAAAACCCTATTCACCCCCCCCTCTAGGGTATTTTTCGACCTACACATTAAAAATATAAAAAATCAATTAATAAGTAATTAATGTTACTACAATTAAGAATATAAGAAAAACTATTAATGTATCTACTTCCTCCATAATACTATATAGTATAGACAATATCTATAATAAATAATATAATTATTTATTAAAGTGTGGTATTAAATGTGTTATTTATTGCCTAATTAATTAGTGAATAATTAAGGTGACACGTGTCAAGTTCTAAATAAAAGGTGCATTTATACTTTCACTTCTCCCATTATATATATATACTATTAGATTAGATTATAATACGGTTTAAATTTTTTAATTTGTTAAATAGATTATTTTTTTTAATTTATTTTTGGTAAAATGCAAAGAATTGGATTAATAATCCTCTAGCTATTTTCCCATGTCGCATCGTTCAATTTGCAAATAAGACACCCTTAAAGTATAATTGTTTATTTGCATTTCTACTTTAAGGGTCCAATTGGAGCTTTCATCAACACTGAAACAGAAACAGGAAAAATAAAATAAGAAAATGAATACCCAAACGAGCAAGTATAGATTGTTGCCTTGAGTTAGATCTCCACCCGAAAGAGTAGATATGTTTGCCTCCGCTCCAATCCTTTTTGCTCCAAGAAGATCTCCATGTCGTAGAGGAAAGACAACAAAAGCTCTTACAAAAGGAGAAACGACAACTACCAAAAAAATAGAATACAGAAATCTCATAGATTCGAAAATTGGTCCAATGACCCTCAGACCTATAGGTATTATTGAATTTATTATTAGGATTTAAGAAAATTGTAAACCCTCCCCTCCTCCATGGAAGGAGGGTACATGTTTTGTTGTGAAAAATTTTGAGAATACTTTTTTGGATGTTAAAATCAATTATGATTGTTAATTACAATTTTATAATTTATATTAAAAATATTGAGTTTCAAAATTTTAATTCTTGACTAAATATGTGTTACATGTTGTGCAAAACTCTAACTAAACCAAGCTACTAACACAACGTGAAGGAATCGCAAGAAACAATATGTTAATGTAACCAATGTTACCACACACTAAAGGCTCCACAATAATGAAAACAATACTAATGGAGAATAAAGAAGAAGCACTCACCAACAAAGACAAGTGGTATCGGTAGTGCCGCATTCCACAAGGATAAACTTTATTGATGATTGGATCAAAACCCGAGTACAAGCAAACCCTAACTTTGTCTCTCTAAAACATTCTCTATAGACCTCTAGAATTCCTTTCTAGATATAACTGGAATAATGATCCGCTAATTACAAAGAACAAATTAAACCTATATTTTTACTAGTAATTGTGTCACCAAAATAAGTTTTTATACTAAAAGGACTAACTTCCAAGTTTTACTTGTGAAACAACAAAACTCACAAATCTCAACCTTGGTGAACTTTGATCACTCCTTTGTAGTCTAACCAGATCAACAATGCATCATTCTTGCATATCACCCCGTTTTTATTCCTAAACGCCTATGCCCCAAAGGGCTTTAAGGTGGCATATACTCCACCTCTTCCTCTAAATTCAGAGCCATTGTTGCCAAGAGTTTGAAGTGTGGAACTAACGACAAGCACACTAGCTTTGAGTTGTCCTTCCCCAGCCTCATAACACTTTTTCCTTTTTTATGACTCTCACGATCTCCATGTCCAGAATCTTTGTAGCTCGGCCTAAATCCTTCATCTCAAACTCGTTACTCAAGTTGGCCTTAACTTTGTCGATTTCCACCTTACTCCAGGAAGCTATGAGCATATCGTTGACATATAAGAGTAAGTAAATAAAGTCACCTGATTTGAGTCCTTTGAAGTAAAGACGGTAATCATATTCATTCCTCGTAAACCCCTAAGCTAGCACGAACGTGGCAAAACTTCTTCTGCCACTGGCGAGGCGACTGCTTCAAATAGCACAGGGACTTTTTAAGTTTGCACACTTGGTCTTCCTTGCCAGTAGCTTTAAACCCCTTTGGGTAAGATATATAAATTTTTTCCCCTAGATCCGCATGCAAAAACACAGTCTTGACATCAAGTTAGTCAAACTCTAAGTCAAACTGAGTCATCATAGCCAAAAGCACTCGGATAGAAAGTATGCTTAGCTACTAAAGAAAAGGCTATTTTGTAATCCACTCTTTCCTTCTGAGTATAACCCTTGGCTACCATCCTGACTTTATATTTGATCTAGGATCCTAGAGACCCATATTTGTATGAACACCCACTTGCACCCAATCTTCTTATCCCCCTTTGGTAGCTTACAAAATTCACAGGTTTCATTTTTATGAAGACACTGCATATCCTCATTCATGGAAGTTTTCTACTAATTCATAAGCCACTCACTCTTCATAACCATACTTTTGTGGTGCTTTGTGAATTCTAGGCTCTTTATCATATGCTAAAGATGGATGTACATGTGGAATTTGTTGTTCTTGTTGAACTTCTTGTTGACCAGGACCCTTTATGGGAGTCTCGTTGGTATCTTCAAAATCTGAACTCAAATCTGCATATGAAGGACCTAATGAATCAGTTACCTCGGTCTGCACCAATCTTGATCACCTGCTTTTCCCCTTCCCCAGAAGAACTAACTTTTTCCACCAGAGATGTTTTAAGCATAGACGCTCATCGAAAGTAATATTTTTGCTAATCATTATCTTTTTGTCTGCAATACTCTACAATTTGAACCCATTGACCCCATCACTTCTACTCGAGAACAAAGCTTTCTGGGCCCTTGGATAAAGTTTCCCATCATGAAAATAAGATAGACAACCAATATTCGAGTACCACCATATCAAACCACCATTGGAGTTATATACTCAACACCTGAACATGGCATTCAATTCACAACAAAAGTAACATAGGATAGGGCCTCAACCCGAAAATTGCTTACCTAACCTAGCATTGAATAGTATACACCTTACCTTTTCCAGCAAGGTCTTGTTCGACATTGCTGGCATTACATTTTGCTATGACGTTCCTTTTATGATGAAGTGATAAACAATTCCATTGTGTTGAAAATAGTCCTCAAAAGGATCACTATTTTACTCACATCTATTGTCGGATATGAGCACTTTAATTTTCCTGCCAATATGATTTTCCACCATTGACTTCCACCTTAAGAACACCTGAAAAACATGATCTTTATGCCTTATGGGATAAATCCATTCTGCGTTGTACATTCTTTAATGTATAAAACAAGCTTTTATCTAGGCACATCTGGTAGGAACACCCGCTATCCAAGATCCACTCACTCGCAAACCTAATGCTTGGCGTCCTCGCCAGCATACTTTTAAAGTCTTCCCCATATGAAGTAACCGTATTAATGGTCTTTGTTGATTTCTTCTTCTCATCACCTTCTAGTAAAGTACAATTTTTCTTCTAATGTCCCTTTTTCTTGCATATGAAACATTCATTTGGAGCTATGTCCCTAGGTCAGGCATAAAATACGACTTTCGTAGCTCTCCCCTGCTGCTTATTCTCACTCCTTCCTCAGGCCACCAATGCTTCTGTGGAGACATCACCATTCTCATTCAGCTGTTTCTCATTGGCTAATACTGTCGCTGTTACTCCATTATAACTAACCTTTTATTTTCCATCAAGCAACGTGGTGCTAAGATGCATATAAAACTCTGGGAGTGAATTGATGAGGAAAATAGCCTTATATATCCTCATCATCCGCTTTGACTTCTAGGTTTTCAAGGCCCAAGATAATCTTGCTAAACTTATTGACGTGGCGGCTCATCGATATACCCATAGTTAATCAAACCAGAAAAGATTATTATTCAAATACACACGATGATTAATCATCTTTGTCATATAATTGGCCTCGAGCCTATTCCATATATTAGGGACCCACGTCTTATTCATGATGTAGTACATGACGTTCTAAGCTAGATTTAACTAGTGCTCTACGTAACTGTTGTGTTAAATTTTAATATACTCGCAAGCGCACGAATCAGTTTATAATAAAGCGTATAAGCGAGGTCGATCCCACAGAGACTCAAACAGTATGTTTTAAATTTTATCTTGTTAATCTTTCACTAATCCCTAATCTAGCCAAGAATAATTGATGAGAATCAAACTAATAAAATAAAATAAAATAAAAGAGAGCAAGTAAATTAAATTAATAGAACTAAATTAAATACTAATAAGCAAGATAATAAAATTAATGAATTAATTGACTAGGGTTTTGGAGTCATATATTTAATATCATATTCCTTAGTATTCATGCACATAAACTCTACTCTTATCTCGCACTAATTTGGTCTCTCGACTCTATTAGATGCGGAAAATAAAATCAATGAAGTCTAATTAATTAATAAAATCCAATTGTAATTCTTCCACAGCCAAACTAATGTATAAAATCAAAACACTCACTATATCCGTCAAAACACACCCTATATCCGCTCTTAACAAATCATAAGGTGAATCCAACAAAAAAAATAATGAGAATCCAACTTTATTTTTATCAATTAAAACAGGCATCCAATAGGAAGAATTATATTTAACATTAAAGCATTAAATTGGTAGAGTCAATTGGCATGAATACGTGCAATGGAATCAATTAAATATACTCATCCTAACCCTAGCACAAATTTACGCTACCATAATAAAAATTAAATAACAAATAGAATTAAAAGAAAACTTACTTGACATTAAAATATAAAATTAAATCTTCAATCTTCTACTCTTCAAAGCAAAAATAAAAGAAAAGAAAAACAAAGAAAAGAGAGGAGAGAAAAAGAGAGAGCCACGGCAGGCACTGCTGCTGCTACTCCGCTGTTGCTTGATTTGTTGTTGTTGCATTCCTTTTATAATTGCTTTTAATGATGGCTTATGGGCTTTTGGAGTTTAGATGGGCTTTGACTAAACTTAGATAATTAATGGACTTCATTTTATGTGTGCTGGTTGTAATGGAGTGAGCTTGGGCCCATTAATTTAAATATACTTTGAATTTTCGCCCATTTACGTTGCTGAATTTTCCGTCGCAATTTCGGACTCCGAGATGGCTGAATTAGAACAAGTGCTGAACTGGAAAGTTGTATCTCTCGAAATTCTCTTCAATTTAGGCTCAAGAATCGCATCATTTGGAGTTCCGAGTAAAAAGATATGCCTCTGAGAGTATTGAGCACTTTAAGTGTCTTCACAAGATTTAATTTCTCTACTTTTCTATTTTCTTCAAATATTTTCTAACATCTGAAAAACCATTAGAAATATAAATATTAGTAATAATATATGCTCTTCAAATTATAAATTAACATAATAAATAATACCAATTCTTTGGCGCATCAAATTCCCCCCAACTTACACTTTGCTAGTCCTCGAGCAAAACAAAAGATATCAAAATAAATTATTTTCTTAAGTCCAAGCTTCTCAATATAATTCTAATACAATGGTTGTTTTAAAAATTTAATTCTCCTTTCTTTACCAATGCAACTAACTCAACAAAGATATCCAAACACCCACATACTAAACCAGTGTGATGCACATGTAATATCAAAGTTCTCAAACTAGCAAGATTAATAAAATATTTCATTCTCACTAATCCTCATTGTAAGTGTGAATTGACAACAACATAACATCATTGATATCAAAGTAAGTAAACTTTCAAATTCCATCCAAACTATGCTTTGACTCAATTCCTCACACGGCATACACTCGACAAATGAAACACTCGATAATAGGGTGCAAATGCTCTCATTACATGCGGGCTATAAAGAGTAAATGTACGCAAATTCAAAAGCCTCGCGCATGTATATATGAAAAACGCTATAAATGAAAAGAATATTAGTCTCATGAACGAATATATCCCACTAGAAAAGCGAAATGCATAAATAGATTTCCTTCACCACTCTCACCTATAAACTATACCCAAAGGATCATTAGGACTTTTTCTGGGTTGTAACGTATGTCTTAAGTAAAGGCTATCAAATGAATGGTATATAAGGGATTCAAAAATCTAAAAAATAAATTGAGATATAAAATTAACACTTTTGGGCTTAACTTTTGACTTCATATGAGCTTTTTCATTTTTTTCCTTTTCCTTTTCAATTCTAATTCTTTCTTCTTTTTTTTTTTTTTTGAATTTTTTGCATCTCCTTTTTTTTCCTCACATATTTATTTCTTTCGATATTTGAAGAAGATTTCATAACTTTTTTTTTTTCTTTTCATACTTTTTCCAAGCTCATTTTTCATTATTTTCCATATATAAGATAAATAATCTCAAAATATTCTTAGATAAAAGGGTAGGCTATAAATATGGGTTAAACTCCTAACTGGAGTAGGGTAAGGATATTGGGTTAACAAAAAAAAGCTAATATAAAAGGCTCAAAGGGGTGACTAGCGGTATAAATGTAAAGGTAGGATAAGGCTAATGTGTAGGCTAACAAAGACGGCCTAAATCACTTCCTATGGTTTATAGTTCTTCAGTTCAAGTAGTATCAAGGATCTTTGAAAAATTTGCATTTCATGAACGTACCTTTCTAGTGTTCAATCAAAGCAAAGAAATAATGAGACTACACAACGAATTACGCTTTTCAAAAATTTAGAGTTTATGTATAACCCTCAAAAAGGAAGATTGGCTCAAATACTCACGGGTTATTTAGTCTCCACATTTATGTTCTTCAAGAAATTTTAAATTGTGCTCACTCATCCATCTAGTCATGTATTAGTTGTCTTATGTAGAAATATAACGAGGATCAAAAATCATAAAATTTCTACTAATAATGATAGTAAGAGAAATAAGCATGCACATGTAAAGCATTAAGACGAATGCGTAATCGTTAGCACACTGATAGAAAGGAAATTTTAATTAAATCAAAGAACCATTGCATTTTTTTTCAAATCAAAATATGCAGGACTGGCAAAATTAAGAATTTTATCCACTCCCCCAACTTAAATGTTGCTTTGTCCTCAAAGGAACACGTTAAATTAAAATTTAAAAGAACAAGGAGGGATGTAAGATATCACCTGGATATACGATTCATCAAATAAAATAATTCCTGCAAACTAGATAAAACTTTAAGCACATAAATATTGTTAATCGTTCCAATAATATAAATGGCAAACAAAAATATATGAAAATAAATTCATAGCCAAATATATCATTATTAAATATTTAATTTCTCATAAATCAATAATCTAAAAAGTTGAGGATCATCCCAATAAAATATGTATATAATCGTAAGCTTGAAAATAAAATCAAAATAAATATAGCAATTAAGCTCGAAATAATAAGATTTCATTGTGTAATCATGACCTATTAGAGAAAAATAGTCACTTGGTAGTGGCCATGGGTCTTGAGATATACGAAAAAAATTATGATCATTCTTAAAAGAATTATAATCATCATAGATATTATCATTCACATTGGGCTCAAAATAAGGAAAATTAAAATTCAACACTTCAAGATTATGCTTGAAATTCTTTAATGGTGTTAGAAATAAATTACTAAGTTCAATCTCATCTTGAATTTCATTATCATGCAAAAAATTTGGGTCATTTGTTATACTATTTTCAAATTGAGAAAAATCGCTAGAACCTTTATTTAAGAAATTATCAATATTTCTCTCTAATTCATTATAATTATTATCATGAAGAGAATCAAGAAAAACACTAGCTTCACAAGATATATTATCATCAATTGGACCACAAGCATTTAAAAAATCTTCTAATGATATGTCATTAAAGTTCACATCTTTTTTCAAAGAAAAAGAATCAACATTATTTTCCAAAAACTTATCTTCCACTAGATTATCAATTAAATTAATTTGACGAACACTTTCATCTTCATAGTCTAAGGATGTTTTAGTTACATCAAAAATATTAAGTTCAGCAGTGAGATTGCCAAAAGATAATTTCATCACACCATTCCGACAATTTATAAGAGCATTAGATGTAGCTAAAAATGGTCTGCCTAAAATTACTGGTATCTGCCCTTTCATATTAAGAGTAGGTTGAGTATCAATAACAACGAAATCAACTGGATAATAAAATGTATCAACCTTAATTAAAACATCTTCTATGACTCCTCTAGGAATTTTTATAGATCTATCAGCCAATTGAAGTGTCATATGCGTAGAATTTAATTTTCCAAGCTCTAATTTCTCATAAACAGAATACGGTAAAACATTCACACTAGCCCCTAAATCTAGTAAAGCACGCTCTATGTGATGATCTCCTATTTTACAAGATATAGTAGGACAACCTGGATCTTTATATTTAATAGGAATTTTGCATTGAATTATGGAGCTTGCTTGTTCAGCTAAGAATGCCTTTTTAGGAACAGTAGTTTTTCTCTTTTGAGTTACTAAATCTTTAATAAATTTAGCATATGAAGGGACTTGCTTAATTGCATCTAGGAATGGTATATTAATATGAATTTGCTTAAATACTTCTTGAATTTCTTCAAATTGAGCTTCCTTCCTATTGTCTTTTAGTCTTTGAGGAAACGGGGCTTTAGGCACAAACTTTCTAACTTCAACTTCTTTTGAATCATTAAGATCAATGGTAGGATTAGCATCTTTCATGGGAGTGATTGACCCTTTGGAAATACTTTCCTCTTCTTTTTCCTCTACTTTTTCTTCGTTACTCATTGGCATTCTAACTTGATTATCAATCTGGCGCCCTGATCTAAGAGTAGTGATTGCATTAACTTGCCCTTGATTATGTTCAAAAGGTGGATTTTGAATTTGATTAATATTATTATTAATAATACCTTTAGGATTAGGGACATGTTGACTAGGGAATTTTTCTTTTTCTCGCACTACTAACCGGTTAGCTAACTGACCCATCTGATTCTCTAAACGTGTTATTGCTTGGGTATTTATTAAAGTAGTATTTGTTACCTCATTCATAAATATTTTCAAATTATCTTCTAGGGATGAAAATTGTTGTTGTGTAACAAATGATGTGACATTATTCATGTTCACAGGAGCTCTAAAACTTGATAGATTTTGACGAATGTTTTTATTTTGATTTCCCATATTATTAATCGATTGATTTTGGGACCATGAAAAATTAGGATGATTTCTCCACCCGGGATTATAAGTTTCTGAATAAGGGTTGTGATTTTGCCTAAATTCATTAGTAGCATTTACTTGTCCTAGATTATCTACAGTGTACCCTAACATAGATGGACAAGATGTAGCTAAATGCATAGGACTAGCACAAATAGAGCACACTTCATTATGCACAAGATTGACTGAGTTATTGGACAGTCTCATCGTTAAGGCTTCTAATTTCTTATTTAAACTATCTAATTGTCTTCTAGTTTCTACATCTTCATGAATCTCATAAATTTCCATCTTTTTAGATTGAGATTGCGTTCCCCTCTTAGAAAAGTCCCATTGTTGAGAACTTTCAGACAAATTTTCTAAGAATTGATAAGCTTCTTCTTCGTTTAGACTTAGAAAACTACCCTTATTCATAGATTCTATCATATTTCGATTAGTTTGTGAGAGGCCATTATAAAAATATTGAATTAATCTCCAAGTTTCAAAACCATGATGTGGACATCTAAGTAATATATCTTTAAATCTTTCCCATGCTTCAAAAAATTTTTCCTCATCATCTTGGCAAAAATCAGTTATTTTTCTTCTAAGTTCATTAGTTTTAGCCATAGGAAAATATTTTGCTAAAAATTTAGTAACTAGTCCATCCCACGTTGTGATAGATCTTGAGGGTAAGGAGTTTAACCAAGCTTTAGCTTTATTTTTTAGAGAAAAAGGGAATAAACGCAACCTAACGGATTCATCAGAAAAATTTTGAAATCTAAAAGTAGCGCATATTTCTAAAAAGTCTTTTATATGAAGATAAGGGTCTTCCATCTCTAAACCATTAAAAGTAGGGAGTAATTGAATTACATGTGGTTTTAATTCAAAGTGAACTGCTGTAGTAGCCGGTAAAACAATGCATGAAGGAGGATTAGTAGATATAGGAGCAAATAATTCTTTTAAAGTTTTATTATCTTCACGATCCCCCATCTTTATTTCTTCTTCAAATAAAGGATTAATCTCTAAATTTTCTATCCTATTAAGCTTCACTTTTCCTCGTTTCCAACAAACGCTCATAAACTAAACAATTCTCTTCTTTTTTTATTTAATTTTTTTATATATTAATTAATTTTTATGGTTTTTTTAATAATAATAAAATCCTTTTTAATTTTTTTATTAATTAATTTTTTATTAATAATTAATTAACTAATTTTTATTTTTTTAATAAAATAATTATATTAATAATAATACTAATAATAAAATATATATATATATATAATATTAATAATAACTTATTTAAAAGGTATTAGTAATAAATTTAATTAAATAATAATAATAATAATATAATATATATTGGAGTAAATAAAAGGGTTGATAATAAGGAGGAATGGCTTGAGACAAAAAGAAGGTTTCTTTGTTGCTGCCAAGTATTGAACCTATGACCTCTTCTAACCAAAGCCAAACACTTACCAACTAAGACAGAAACACTTACTAGCAAAAGGTTGTTTGGGGGTAGTTTGATAAGTGCCCAAAATTGTTAATTAAACCCGCAAATAATATTTTGTTAGTATATAATTAATGCTTAAATTATGGAGGATTAATATTTATTTTGTCTTTTTGTAGGAAAGAAGAAAATTATAATAAAAAGCCTAAAAAGGTGGAAGAAGTCTACTGAAGATCAAAAATAAGATAAAGAAGAAAGAATATTCCAATTCAATATTCTCTCCTAATTTGAATATAACTCCTTATTCTCTCTCTTAATTAGAATCCTAATTGATCTCAAAGTTTTTATTTTCTCTACAATTCTAGTTTCCTAAACCTTGTAAACTTATATTTCTTATTCCTATATATAGACCCATTCTCTACACCTAAAGATATAGAAAAAAAATATAGAGAAAATAGATAGGAAAAATAGATAGAATATAGATATTATTAGAGAGTTCTAGAGAGAGAAAATCCATATACTAGTTGCCGTGCGGTCGAAGTATTGAAGGAGAAGAAGTGGACAGCGTAAAGCCGTGCGGTACACGCTAGTTCGAGCATCACAAACAGGGACGCTTTCTAACTTTCTAATTTTTTATAGTTTGTATTTAAGTACTTTAGTTTTAATTTTAATGATGAATTATTATTTTATTTTAATATGTTCTTTATTTAATATGCTTGGCTAAACTCTCTCCCAAAGGAGAGGGATGAAACCGCCATGGATGTAATGGGCTTAATGTAATTGATTTTTAATTATTCGTCCCGAATTAAAATAGATTTTAAAATTACCATTATTATAACGTGTGTTTTCTTTCTAGTACTTTAGTTGTTTTTAAAATAAAGGAAGGATCTCTTGTGATCACCAATTTGGGGATACAGGCGATGCCTATTTTTATTTACATTAGTTTTAAAGAAAGAATGATGGTGATTTTGAATTTGTTTATATAGTAGGGATGAATGTTAAAAATATAATTAATACTTTTTTGTTTATATCCATGGTGGTGGATTCTTTTTCCTTGGGACTTCCTATTATTGATTACTTGCTTCTTGATTTAATTTAATTAGTTTAGTTTAATTAGTTTAGTTTCTTAGTTTAGATAATTTCAAAATCAAAATTTAAAAACTGTTTTAATTTTATTCCTAAAATATTGGATTTAGACAAACTCTCCTACATTTAAGGAATTAGCTTGGATTTGGATTGACTCCTACTTATACGCTATACTAATTTAATTGTTTTACATAAAGTAGGGTTTTTATTGCATTTAAGTGTGGAATTAAGCAACGATAAATTTAATTATAAAAATTCCACTTAAATCATTGGTAAATCTTGTGAAGACACTTAAAGTGCTCAATACTCTCAGAGGCATATCTTTTTACTCGGAACTCCAAATGATGCGATTCTTGAGCCTAAATTGAAGAGAATTTCGAGAGATACAACTTTCCAGTTCAGCACTTGTTCTAATTCAGCCATCTCGGAGTCCGAAATTGCGACGGAAAATTCAGCAACGTAAATGGGCGAAAATTCAAAGTATATTTAAATTAATGGGCCCAAGCTCACTCCATTACAACCAGCACACATAAAATGAAGTCCATTAATTATCTAAGTTTAGTCAAAGCCCATCTAAACTCCAAAAGCCCATAAGCCATCATTAAAAGCAATTATAAAAGGAATGCAACAACAACAAATCAAGCAACAGCGGAGTAGCAGCAGCAGTGCCTGCCGTGGCTCTCTCTTTTTCTCTCCTCTCTTTTCTTTGTTTTTCTTTTCTTTTATTTTTGCTTTGAAGAGTAGAAGATTGAAGATTTAATTTTATATTTTAATGTCAAGTAAGTTTTCTTTTAATTCTATTTGTTATTTAATTTTTATTATGGTAGCGTAAATTTGTGCTAGGGTTAGGATGAGTATATTTAATTGATTCCATTGCACGTATTCATGCCAATTGACTCTACCAATTTAATGCTTTAATGTTAAATATAATTCTTCCTATTGGATGCCTGTTTTAATTGATAAAAATAAAGTTGGATTCTCATTATTTTTTTTGTTGGATTCACCTTATGATTTGTTAAGAGCGGATATAGGGTGTGTTTTGACGGATATAGTGAGTGTTTTGATTTTATACATTAGTTTGGCTGTGGAAGAATTACAATTGGATTTTATTAATTAATTAGACTTCATTGATTTTATTTTCCGCATCTAATAGAGTCGAGAGACCAAATTAGTGCGAGATAAGAGTAGAGTTTATGTGCATGAATACTAAGGAATATGATATTAAATATATGACTCCAAAACCCTAGTCAATTAATTCATTAATTTTATTATCTTGCTTATTAGTATTTAATTTAGTTCTATTAATTTAATTTACTTGCTCTCTTTTATTTTATTTTATTTTATTAGTTTGATTCTCATCAATTATTCTTGGCTAGATTAGGGATTAGTGAAAGATTAACAAGATAAAATTTAAAACATACTGTTTGAGTCTCTGTGGGATCGACCTCGCTTATACGCTTTATTATAAACTGATTCGTGCGCTTGCGAGTATATTAAAATTTAACACAACAAGTTTTTGGCGCCGTTGCCGGGGACTCTAATCTAATCTTGTTAATTTAGTAATTAAATTCCTTCTACTAGTTTTATTCTTAAAAAAAAAAAAGACAAAAAAAAAAAAAATAATGAGAATCCAACTTTATTTTTATCAATTAAAACAGGCATCCAATAGGAAGAATTATATTTAACATTAAAGCATTAAATTGGTAGAGTCAATTGGCATGAATACGTGCAATGGAATCAATTAAATATACTCATCCTAACCCTAGCACAAATTTACGCTACCATAATAAAAATTAAATAACAAATAGAATTAAAAGAAAACTTACTTGACATTAAAATATAAAATTAAATCTTCAATCTTCTACTCTTCAAAGCAAAAATAAAAGAAAAGAAAAACAAAGAAAAGAGAGGAGAGAAAAAGAGAGAGCCACGGCAGGCACTGCTGCTGCTACTCCGCTGTTGCTTGATTTGTTGTTGTTGCATTCCTTTTATAATTGCTTTTAATGATGGCTTATGGGCTTTTGGAGTTTAGATGGGCTTTGACTAAACTTAGATAATTAATGGACTTCATTTTATGTGTGCTGGTTGTAATGGAGTGAGCTTGGGCCCATTAATTTAAATATACTTTGAATTTTCGCCCATTTACGTTGCTGAATTTTCCGTCGCAATTTCGGACTCCGAGATGGCTGAATTAGAACAAGTGCTGAACTGGAAAGTTGTATCTCTCGAAATTCTCTTCAATTTAGGCTCAAGAATCGCATCATTTGGAGTTCCGAGTAAAAAGATATGCCTCTGAGAGTATTGAGCACTTTAAGTGTCTTCACAAGATTTAATTTCTCTACTTTTCTATTTTCTTCAAATATTTTCTAACATCTGAAAAACCATTAAAAATATAAATATTAGTAATAATATATGCTCTTCAAATTATAAATTAACATAATAAATAATACCAATTCTTTGGCGCATCAGTAACCCTTCTTAGATAAGAATATCGCACATCTGACATTGCCACATGCCAAAATTTACATTCCTGCCATCAACTTCTTAACATCTTAACTTAAAACCGTTTTAACCTAAGGTGCTTTAATCTCCTCTTGCGGCTCGCCTGCTTTAATCTCCTCTTGCGGCTCGCCTGTTCTCCAAACTGATGATTTGTGTTTAATACCTAAAACCCCACCGAACTTGTTCCTCTAATACAAATTTGTTATGTAAAACCCTAGCTAAACCAAGTTACTAACACAAGGCGGAGGAAACATAAGAAACAATTTGTTACTACAACGAAAGTTACCACGCACCGGTGGCCCCAGAACAATGAAAACAATAATAATGGAGAATAAGAAAAAAAAACACACACCAACAAACAAAAGTAAATAAGGTGGTATCGGCAGTGCGGTACTCCACTTGGAGATAAACTTTATTAATGATTAGATCAAAACCTAAGTACAACAAATTGTCGTTTTCTCTTTCTAGAACAACAAACTTTATTAATGATTATATTTATACTAGTAATCATGTTACCAAAACCAAGTAGTTATAGTAAAAGGACTAGCTTCTACTCCTAAACTTTCAAGTCTTAATCGTAAAAAGGACTAACTTTCAAGTCATTATCATAAAAGGAAGTGAGCCAAAAAACTCACATTACCTTACTCTCAACCACCATTGCCGCCCAAAATCATTATCAACAGTTGTGCAATCATCTATTCGCCTATGCCAGCGCCTTTTTACAACAAATAAATATATGTTAACATTATATCTCTACTTTCCATATTTACTATGTTCTTGCTTTAGTTGTCATACGTAAAGTATCTATATATATATATATATATATAAAGTTATTATCACTGTAATTTATAAAGGGCCTGTTTGGTTGTCCTTCAAATTGCGAATTAGATAATTTACAATTAAGTAATTTACAAAATTTTCATTTATTAGTGTTTGGTCGTGTAAATTGAACAATTGTAAATATGATAATTCAAGTTGATTCACAAAAACTCAAATTAAGTTATTTCAAGTAGAACTTGAAATTGCCTAATTCTAGAATTAAATAATTCATTCCAACTATATTTTTTGAGAAGATCTAGTTTCTATCCGTGATGTATCAGCATCTATACAAAATTTTAAATAACATAGAACAATAAAGAACATGTTTTTATTCTAACAATCGGAATTCCTCATTTAAGTTTTCCAAACACTACTTGAATTAGAATTGAATTATTCATAAATGAGCAAATTTACAATTCTTCAATCGAAAATTAACTAATTCTAAAATCAAGTAATTTACGCAACCAAATGGGCCCATAATCAATTGAAAACAATATTTTCTCTCTTTTCTATTCTCTAGTTTAATGATATGAAATAATTTCCATTCATTTATGTCCATTGTTAATTTCAAATGCAGCTTTACATTTAATAAACAAAAAAGTACAGGCAATTATTGGGCCAGTGACATCAATGCAATCAAGCTTTGTAATCGATATTGGTAATCATGCTCAAGTCCCCATTATTTCTTTCACTGCAACAAATCCTTCGCTTTCATCATTTAGAAGTAAATATTTTGTTCGAGCAACCCTAAATGATATGTTTCAAGTTCAAGTTATAACAGGTCTTATTCAAGCTTTTGGATGGAGAAATGTAGTGCCTATATATGCAGATAATGATTTTGGAAGAGGTATAATCCCTTCTCTGACCAGCTCGCTAATTGAAATTGGAACTCAAATACCTTATCAAAGTGCCATTAATCCGTCGGTTATTGATCAAGAAATCACTGCGGAGCTTTACAAATTGATGACAATGCAAACTCGAGTTTTCGTTCTCCATATGACAAATTATCTAGGTTCGCGAGTGTTGAATAAAGCTCAAGAAGTTGGAATGATGACTGATGGGTATGTATGGATAGTAAGTGATGGAATCACTAATCACTTGAGTTTGACAGGTACTTCTTTACTAGGTTCTTTAAAAGGTGCTATAGGTGTAAAACCTTATGTTCCAAGAAGTAGAATGCTTGAAAATTTTACACTTCGATGGGAAGGGAAATCTTCGAAACATGTTAACGTCAATGTATATGGGCTATGGGCATACGATGCAACTACAGCACTAGCAATGGCGGTTGAAAAGGTTGGGTATATGAACAATTATTTTAAGAAGATGAATTCTTCAAGAAACTCGGTGAATTTAGGTAGTTATCTTCATGGAGTATTGTCAAGCATTAGATTTAAAGGACTTGTTGGCGACTTTCATATTGTCAATGGCCAATTACAACCACCGGCTTTTGAGATAGTTAATGGTATAGGTGATGGGGAGAGAGTGATTGGATTTTGGACAACGAAACATGGGATTGTGAAGGAACTTAATTCAACAGAAAAGATTAGTGTTAGAGATATTATATGGCCAGGTGATTCTACAGGTGTTCCAAAAGGTTGGGTGATACCAACAAATGGGAAGAAGTTAAAAATTGGAATTCCGGTGAAGGATGGCTATAATGATTTTGTGAAGTTTATAAGAGATTCGAGTACTAATAGCATAAGGGTTACTGGATTTTGTGTAGATGTTTTCGAGGCTGTAATGAACGCTTTACCATATGTTGTTCCTTTTGAGTACATTCCTTTCGCAAAGCCTGATGGGAGCGCTGCTGGTAGTTATGATGAGTTGGTGTATCAAGTTTTCATTGGGGTTAGATCTCTCTCAAACTTATAATTATAAACCTTAAAAGCTCACTCAAAAATGATATTCCTAGTGTGGCAACAATGTATTGGTGGCTTGGGTTGATAATTTAACTGAGCATTTGAAAACTATACATGTCAATCAATGCATTGTTGTCCCATCACTATTTAACATCTCATTTTCATGCACATACTAGAATTTCTCCTAACAATTAATGTTTAATCTCATTTTGAGCCACATTAAGAAAAAATATTAATGAAAAAAACTCTGAGTTTCGTCACCACCTTTTGGCTATTGTAACTTTTGTGACAAATTTTAAGTTTCATCACTAAATGATTATATTTGTGACACAACAATTTTTTTGTCACTACAGGAGGACACTCTATGATGAAAATGTGTTCCATAATAAATATTTTGTCAATATAGGTGCACATTTTTGTCACAAGTATTTTGTCACTAATTGAACAGTAGTTGTGTTAATCGCATAAACCAATGTCCTTGTAGTGCTTGTTTAGTAACCGTTCCTTTTCTCTTGATATCTAGAATTTTGATGCTGTTGTTGGAGATGTTACTATAAGAGCGAACAGGTCCCTATATGCAGATTTTACACTACCTTTCACAGAGTCGGGTATAAACATGATAGTGCCGGTCAAAGACAAGAAGGCAAAAAATGCATGGGTGTTCTTAAAGCCTTTAACTTGGGACCTTTGGGTCACAAGCTTTTGTTTCTTTATATTCATTGGCTTTGTAATTTGGATTCTTGAACATGGCATAAATGAAGATTTCAAGGGCACTCTCCCTCAACAGTTGGGCACAAGCTTTTGGTTTTCCTTCTCAACCATGATTTTTGCTCATAGTAAGTTTTTTCTTACAATATTTTTTCCTTTAATTTGTGAATTAAATATGCAAAAAACTTATCACTAAATCAAACTGCTCAATTAATGAAGAAATATTTTATATGACAAAATTGTGTTTCCGTTATAGAATTACCTTTAGTGACAAAAAAGTTGTGATAACACATTTTTATTGGATAATGTACTCATTTAGCTAGTGATGAAAATTTGTGTTTCGTCGCCTAATGTTTCTTCATGTGAAGAATCTTAGAATTCATTTAAAAGTTGTGACAACCAAGAAATCAGTAAGGAAACTCTAAGTTTTGTTACTAGATGGTGTGTTGTTTCCTAAATATAGTACAAGATTTCAAGTAATATTACTACACTATCTAAAATTTTATGTTCCTAAAATTTATATGCTCTAATGGGAACTCGACTCTTAGAGCTATCAAGAATATTACCATATTGGAGCTATATTGCAAATGTAAGAGTTTAGTACTTTTATGTCCAAAATAAGCACGAGCAAAAATAGAATAATTAATTTTCTGACTAAAATATGCGTTGCCCTGGGTTCCATTTGGTTCATTCTTCAGACTATTCCCTTGAATCCTAATTTTCCATTCTTCCAATATTCAAACATTTGGTTCAAGTTCAACAAGAAAATAAACCAAGAGTACTTGGAGTGGAGGCATCTATTCCCATATTCAAATGGAGGCAAGTTAAAAGTATTCCTGAGAATCATTTCTTACTTTTTGTTTTTGAAAAAATTGCCTCTCTTTTTGACAAGTAAACAAATATTTTTCTTTACAAGAAAGTAATATTTTAATAATATACTACAATGTGGGACTGAATTTAAATTAAATTATATTTATGCTTAGTAATATATTAGCAACTTATTTTCAATAGAGGCTGGAGAGGACAGTTCCAGTCTTAAGTCAAATTTGGCAAGAAATCTCAAATGTGAAGAGAGGAACTTTCTTGAAATCTAATTCTTTTCGTAAAACTCGAACCAAGTGAGCCGCAAGTATGCACACTATGAAATTTTTTCCTAGAGAACTTTTGAAAAACACAAATATATCCTTGCTAGATAAAATGGAGTATAAACTTTATTATTATTAATTCATGTACAGGCCTCTGTATAGCTTTTGCATTCAATCATATATTTTGTTTGATAATTCTTTATCAAATTTA
This sequence comes from Lonicera japonica, assembly GCA_021464415.1. Classification (NCBI taxonomy): domain Eukaryota; kingdom Viridiplantae; phylum Streptophyta; class Magnoliopsida; order Dipsacales; family Caprifoliaceae; genus Lonicera; species Lonicera japonica. The sequence continues at coordinate 63,924,568 of CM038467.1, forward strand.
TTTTAGCTTACTATACATTTAAAATTCGCAGAGGAGAAAGTGGTGAGCAACTTGAGTAGGTTGGTGGCAATCATATGGTGTTTTGTGGTTTTGATTCTGACCCAAAGTTTCACTGCGAGCTTAAGTTCTACTTTGACAGTTAAACAACTTGAGCCTACATTTACTAGTGTTGAAGAGCTTATAGAGAAAGGGGAGATTGTTGGGTACGCAAAGGGTTCTTTTGTTCAAGGACTCTTAAGAAATTTTAACATGTCCAAGCTTAAGGAATATGACACGAGAGACGAATTGCACATGAAATTTTCAAAGGGCGAAATTGGTGCTGCTTTTGGTGAAATCCCTTACATGAAGCTTTTTCTTGCAGAACATTGCTCCAAATACACCATGGTTGGACCAACATTCAAGAGTAACGGTTTTGGATTTGTAAGCGCGCTCTCTCTCTCTCTCTCTCACACACACACACACACACAATTTTAGTGATAATTAGGTTTTTGTGTATACGCTGTGAGTATGGAATATGAATATAATAAATACACACAACAAACTGTTCAATTAAATATTTATGACAAAAACTTATTTCATCATATATTCAAGTAATTTAACAGCACAAATTTGTTTTTCATCACCAAATGTATTCCATTAGTGACGAAATATAGAATTCATCGAAAAAGTTGCAATAAGAAAGAGAATGGTGACAAAACTCATGAGTTTTGTCCCAACGAGTTTTCCTTGATGTTGAGACTTTTAAGGACGATGTTGTGATGTAATCTTTTATCAATAAATGATTTTTGAAAAAAACTACAGTTTTAGAGACAAAATTGTCCCATTTAAGAGATTTTTTGGTTGTAGTGATAATTTAATGATATAAACTAAGAAAATAACACGTAGTGTGGGGGTTGAGAGTTTACATTGCCCTTGCAATCACATAGGGTTCTACTCTCCTTGTTCTTTATAATGTAAATTTTTTTCTAAATAAAATTTATAAGGGCAAAATCATAAAACAAAAAATATGACACAGCTTCAAAATCGGTTACGAATTTATATAATATGAGATATGGTGACCTTGTCTTTGTTTTATCTACAATAGACACCCTTTCCGTTTATGGAAAACTGCATGCAATAAACTTCTACAGGCTTTAATTTTTTTCAATTTTCACTAGTTAAGATAAATCCCATATACATTGATCAATATTGTACATCTCTACTATATATATATAAAGCTAACCCCAGTTCCAATTATCTTTCAGAGTTGGTCATATTTTGAACTAATTAATTTTACATTTTAGATTACAAATATGCAAGCTGCACATAATGTATGCATAAAATTCTAGTATATGAAGAAACTTCTTACACGATAACTACACGTACTAAAAAACAAATAGATCGAAAGGAGGTTTTTGTAATATATCTCTATAGGAAGGGAGATCATTATTAGAAAACCCAAATTTCATGGGACGTCATTGTAATATCTCAAAAGACTGACTAGTTATAGTAAATTGAACAATCAGTTTTGAAGGAAGAATCATTAATGGCAAAAGTCCGAGTTTCCAAAAGGAAGAGGAAGAGACTTTAAACTGTCCTTTCAAAACAATATATACTTTTTATTAGTAAATTGAAAACATGTTGACCTAGCTTCATGCAATTTAATTATTCCAAAATTTAATGAACATATTCTGTTATGTATTGATTTGTAGGTTTTCCCGAAAAGTTCACCTTTGGTACCTGATGTATCAATAGCAGTTTTACATGTAACCGAGGGAGCGAAAATGGAAAAAATTGAGAAAGCATGGTTTGGGAAGCAAACTAATTGCCCAGAACCGAGCACATCTGTGTTATCCAATAGTCTCGGAGTTAATAGTTTTTGGGGTCTTTTTGTCATTGTGGGAGTTGCTGCATCATTCGCGCTTATCATATTTACATCTATTCTGGTTTATGAGAACAAAAATATCTTGATGCGAATTCATCCCAAAGATATATGGAAGAACTTTATTACAAACAGTGAAGAAAGCGGCGGAACAAATACTAATTTAGTTGATGATGCAACTGTCCGCCCGAATTTGTCAAATAATGAAAAACAAACTATGTGCGACCAAGAAAATCCAAATGCGCAAACACATGAGAATGTAGTTTTCAACCCTCAAGTTGTGAACCCAAACCAAGACGAATAAAGAATTTGTGAAAAAGAACATGAAAATGGTACAACTAATCTAACCTACTTAAATATATTAATTTACAAATTCGATGAATGTGTTTATTATTAGGGTTGCATGTCTTAGAATATAAATGTTAATGTATATATATAATTGATACCTTATTCTCTACCTTATTTCGCTCTTATGTAGTGCCCTATATAAAGGCCATCTCATTGTAATGTTAAATAACACAATTATCAATATAATATCAAATTATGAAATTATTGGTTGTATCAGAGGGATAAAATCCTCTTGTCCTGTGGTCCTAGTCAAATAATGCAATTAATCAAGAAATAAACTCAATGTTAAGCAATTAGTAACAATTCTTCGATTAATCTAACATAGGCCCAATATTATGCAATTAATCAAGAAGAGAACTAATATTATGCAATTAATCAAGAGCAATACTTAATATTAATTAAGATGATAGATTTACTGTGGTATGTGAGTTGTGGATGTGGCGGAAAACGATGAGATTGCAGGAGTCGGCAGTAGGTGTGTTGTCTAGTCCGTGGGTGGGGGTGGGCCTTGGGTCAGTGGTGTGTGTATGTAGTGAAGAAAAAATAAGAACAAGAGAAAAGAGAAGAAAGGAGAAAGAAGAAAGAAGAAAATAGATCCAGTTATATATATTTTTTCAAAAATAGCTCATATGTAATAAAAATTAATTGAAATTGAAAGGGGACAATTGCCCCCTTACCCCGACACAGCACCACCCTTGTATGTGCAAACATTGTGATAAGAAATCTGCGGTAACTTTCGCCACTAATACTTTGTGTGGAGGTGTTTTAGTGGCGAGCTGGTGGTGATAAAAAATTCCCGACAAAAACTTTTCAGTTACGATAGCCGATACTTCTAAGTTGGATTTGGCTTTCATCACTCTAGAGGAGAGTAGCTTAAATCTACACCCTTTATTTATGTGTGGTGATTTAGATTTAATCTCATTTAAAACAATATCAAAACCACGTCGTTTTGGTAAATCCATAGTTAAACGACGTTTTCTTCTATCATTTGTCTGCTTTGATCGTTTCTTTCAAGGGATAAAAATTTCCGCCTATTATTCTCAAATATACGCATCTCTTCTCTTACATGAGATTGTAACCGTTTTTCCACTGCCACTATTTAATTTGTTTGACGATATTTTTTTCTTTTGAAATTTGCTCTAGTTGCTACAAAGTATAAGGAGCTGCCTCTGTTTCTCGATAACGATTGATATGATTTTTTTGTTCTGTTTTTCCATTTCAAACACAGATCAGTTGAATCTAGTAATTCACTGATATACAATAATAAACAAATATATACACACACCCAACTTAATATCATCTATTATATTTGTGCAAGATAACTAGTATATATATATAAAAAGGGTAATGGTATCGGCCATCAATGAAGAGGGTTTGCACTTAATTGTGGGATTTAAGTAAACAAGTAAACATATTGCTTCACCCAACATCTTTAGAACCAATATAAATATTTGCAGTTCAAAACATGCAAAATAATTGAATGGCAGTGAACAAATGCTACAAAATGCTTTTATATTGTAAAAAGGGGGACAAGAGAAGAAGAACGAAGCTGGTTAGTGCTTACAAAATATAACCAATTCTTAAGGTGACTCGAGATCATTTATGACTCAAGGGATAAATTATGGGATTAATAAAAAAGACGTACTTTTGATATTGTTCTAAATGATATTAAATCAAAGACATCATATATAAATAAAAGGAGTAAATTTAAACAACTCTCCTTTAAAGTGATATTAAGACCGGGGATTGATATTTTAAATTCCAAAATAGCTCTTCTTCTGTACATTGAAATTCTTTTCTGTTGTTTTATAAAGATAGAGATTCCCCTTTCTTGATATGGGGAATTATTGTAATAATTTGAGTGAAGATATAAAATATAATATTATTAATAAAATACTGTTCTCATATAATATTACTACGATGATATATAATATAATTTTTATTATATTACATATATAATACTATAATATTATCATGGTAATATAATATTATTAAGTATTACTTTATTATTATGATTATAAAATAAAGTAGCATAATATTGCCATAGTTTTACACTAAAGTATGAAAATTTAAGATTTATATATGGTAATTTCATATAATATTCAGTAATATTTATTTATATATAAATTAGGTTATTATTGTTATTATTATTACAGTAATTCCAAATTATATAATTTTACAATAGTATTACTATTGTAATAAGTATTATAATAAGTGAATTAAATTAAAAATATGATAAATTATTTTTTTCTATATTATTATAATATGAAGAAATTATTTTAATTATTGTGATATAACATAGTTGTGATTATTATTATCATTATATAGTGTAATAATATAATATCATAATTACTTAATGTAAACATTGTTAATTTATTAAAAATAAAATATTAATATTATTATATTGGAATACGGAGAAAATTAATTGACTCTTATTCTTTAAAGTGATTTTAATATTATCGTGATCTAATAAATTAACTCATTTAAAAACTAGGAGACATATCATACGTTCTATTAATATATTATTATGTTATAATATGTTTTAAAATTGTTTTTTTGTTAAATAGGAATTTTTAATTTTTTTTGTAAAATGCAAAGAATTGGGTTAAAAATCCTCTAGCATTCCTCCAATTTCGCATGGTCCAAATAAAAGACCTTTAAAGTATAGTTGTTTTTTGGGCCGACCCTGACTATAGGCGACCCAGGCAGTCACTTAAGCCCTCCGTTACAGCAGCGCTCTCAATCCCGAGATACTATATATATATGCGTGTATAGATTTTTGAATAAATACATTGAGGTGTACATGTGTAAATTATAATAGAGCTTTCTCCAGCGGTGATTTAATTTATTTTCTAGAATCCATGGGTCCATTTCCTGGGGCCTACATTGTTGCTGCTTTTCCTTTCTACTCCAAATGCTAGGTGTTTAATATATTTTTCTCCAAAACAATTTTATTATTATTATTTCCCGTAAATGAGCTTGACCTTTTTTACTTTTTGAATACCAAACTTTTTCTAAATTTCTTAAATCTTTTATTAGCCTAGTTTTTATTCAAAATATTAGTAACCTTGCCAATTAAATTTCTTGCACCACCTTTGTCAAAAATATAATTTGTAACTTAATTTCTTTTAGTATCTAAACCCCCACTAATATAATTTTTTGTCTCTAGCACTCATTTTTATATGGTACAATGTAAATTAGTTAATTTTTTCTTTAAAATAATAAAAATTTTTCCTTAAATAAAAAGTTAGAGCCACAAATTAATACACATTTTAAGAATATATTGAAAGAATGTTTCGTTTAATGTAAATAGTTCAGGCATATTTTTTAGGTTTTGTTTTAACTTAAACGTTATTTCATGTGAAGTACAAATACCAAGTTTATTTATTTATTTATTGAAATTTGTAATATAATTGTTAATGTGGTTGAATTGTGTATTTATTTTATTTTATTTTTGATCAGCTCTTTAGCGACAAAAATTTTGCAAAAATATTTTTAGCAACAAAAGTTTGTTGTTAAAGGTCAGTCCTTATACAGAGGATTCGTAAGTACAAAATTATTTATACAAAAGGGCTCCGGGAAAGAGATTTGCCTAGGGCCCTTCAAAACTCAAGACCGGCCCTGAGTTTTGATCCCTAAGTTATAACACAATCATTAAAAAGGGTACTTGTTTTGTTTTGGAAAATTTTGAGAATACTTTTTTGGAAGTTAAAATCCGTTATGATAGTTAATATAGCAATTTTACAATTTGTATTAAAAGGATGGTGTTTCAAAATTAAATTACAAAATCTTAATACTTGACAAAATATGTGTTACCTTACTCTAAACCGCCGCTGTTGCCCAACAATCATTATTAGCAGTTCTGTAATCATCTATTTGCCCATGCATGCATCCTTTTACTATATGCTTACCTTATTTCTCCTACGTATAGTGCCTATATCAGATTAAGATCTTATCACTGTAATTTATATAATCAACTTAAAACAATCTTTTTACTCTTTTCTATTCTCTAGTTTAACAATATGAAACAATTTCCATTCATTTATTTCCGTTGTTAATTTCAAATGTAGCTTTAGATTTGATAAACAAAAAAGTACATGTAATACCCCGTACTTTACTTTGTTTTAAATTAAAGTATATTAGCTTATTTATACTCATATGAATGATCGTTTGGTGATTCGGGTGATCCGAATCGATTTCGGTTGGTAAATAGGAAGTTTTGGTTCTTCACGATTTGTTGATTTTGTCTAACTTTGAGTTATTGTAACTCCTTCGTTAATTATCCAATTAAGATTCCATTCGCTTTTATGTTTAGTTTTTATATCTTTCTACAACTTTCGTTTTTGATCGAAAGCTAATTCGCACTCCTTGTGGGTCAAAATAAGGCGCAAAGTAGGCCCATCGTTAAATTTGGGTCGTTCGATAATACTTTTGGCGAATTTTTGGAGATAATCTATTCATAAATTAGGGAAACTTCCAATTAGGAAGTTGTAGATCTTTGAATTACCTTTCCGTGGATATAAAGATCACCTCAATCCGAGTTTCGAGTAAGGAGTTATGACCAAATTACTAAAAGTGATGAATGCAGCCAAAACAAGCTTGGACAGAATGTTTCTAGGATCGATCCCAGAAATCCTAGGATCGGTCCCAAACCTCTAGGATTGGTCCCAAACCCCTGTGTGACGAATTTTTTTGTGACGAATTTTTTAGAGTTTTCACCCCACTTTCTCATTATTTATCACCAAAACTCACAAAATTCGACCCAAACTTTCTCCTATCAACCTGAGGGCTTTAGTGAGAGATGGAGGTGGTTCTTTGAAGGGTTCTTACTCATTCGTCAACATCAATCCGAAATAAAAGCTCCAAATCATCCAAATCATCCTCTTGGTCGCTATTCATCATCTTCCTTGCTAGGATTTCTTTGGATAAGGCTTGAACCTTCATATTTCTTCTTCTTTCTCGTTGATAAGTCGAGGTAGGGGTTTATATCTTTTCAAAACTCTCAAATGTGATTTTATTTATCGAAAGGTGAATGACTTTATATATATGTGTGATGTAGAGCACATATTTGTTGTTTTTGATATACTAGAATGATTTATACTAGTATGGCCTATAACATGATGCTTTATGATTAATAAAGACTTAAAAGGGAGGTTTGAGGCAATATATGTTATGTACACTTGATAATATGATTTTATTTAACTAGAAATGGATGATTTATACATGTATGTTAAATATGATGATTTTTCCTATTGATATTGATGATATATGATTAATTGGAGTATGAATTCATGTATTTAAGAAAGATATGCCATCTAAGCTCTATGATTCCATGTTATTGCTTCATAAGGATGTCCTTTGGGTATGTGTGTGTTGACTTGACAAGAAAAGGGTTTTGTATACACTAAAGGACATGGACATGGTTTTGATAGAGTTTATATGGCATATGTAGTATCTACTTTATATTTGATGCCTGAAGTGGAACAATATATGCCACTTAAACTTGATATCTATGGAATATAGACTTGTAAACGATGTTCCATGGATATACCTGCTTGGTTATATCCAAGTGGATTTGTAAATGGGTTATGTGTGCGCTGAGGAACATGGATACATGATGAATGGAGTTCAAGTGGCATGTGTTGTTTCTAGTTGCTATAAAGAGCATGTATGCATGTTGTGCATTACAATTGTGTCAACTGAAATCTTGGAGATCCTTCATCAAGCTTGGATCATTCCTCTAGCCTATCGTATAGGAGTATATCTTTAATCAGTGTGCCAGGTGCTTCTGATGATTATTGTATCGTTCTGGATGTTACATGATCTTGATATGGATCCGGATATGATTATGTTCTAGACGTGACATGACCTTGATATGGATCCGGAGATGATTCTATTATGGCCCTTTGATGGTGAAGGGATTGTGTATTTGTTTGATGCTTGTCGGGATGGGAAAATAGGCAGGGCCCGGTGCCCTTAGGTTGAAAAACCCTAAACCCCTGGGGGAGCAATGTATGGCCGCCTATCAGTCACCGGTGTCGAGCTCGGGAACATAGGCAAATTGGCAAGGCACTAATGATTCTATGGGTGTGATATTATCGTTGGACTGGAGGTCCGATTCGGTTATAATCTTATGATACTCTCGGAGGCCAATGGGCCAGTTATGATGATTGACGGATGGTTCTATCGGGCGATCAGGCATCCGATAAAGTTTTGTTCGATGTGGATATATTCATTTTGGCTACGTGGCTCAACGGTTGACACAAGGGAGGTAACCTGCATATGCATAAGCACGCATAATTTTTATATGATGATGGTTTTTAAATCAAACCAATTGTTGAAGATGAATTGTTGAACTGTGAATTGTGTTTTCAATATGTTATCCACTATTTCCCCCTACTGAGCTGTGAGCTCACCCCGTGTTTTATTTACAATTTCAGGTACTCGGGGGGCGAACGATGGTAACGGGACTATAGGTTCGGGAACAAAATAGATAGCTCTGATACATATTCACTTTTTGTTATATATATGTTATCTCGGGAAGCCACTGCTAGCCCGTAGTGTTATGTACTGTTTTGCACCTGCTAAGTTTAGTTTTATATATTGGTTATATGTATACAAGATTTTATATAGTACTATCATCTTCTATACTGCTGATTGACATGTGTGATAATTACTGTGTAAATTTCTTTATATATTTACATATATACCCATTTTAGTCAATCTAAGATGGGTTAGTAGCACTCCGGGTCTTAATTACGGGTGTTGTCCTGTAGATTAAGGCGGGGGTGTTACAGTACAAGCAATAATTGGGCCAATGACATCAACGCAATCGAGCTTTGTAGTCCATCTTGGAAATCATGCTCAAGTCCCCATTATTTCATTCACTGCAACAAATCCTTACCTTTCATCACTTAGAAGCGCATATTTTGTTCAAATCCTTACCTTTCATCACTTAGAAGCGCATATTTTGTTCGAGCAACTTTAAATGATTCGACTCAAGTTCAAGCTATAACTGCTCTTATTCAAGCTTTTGGATGGAAAAATGTAGTGCCCATATATGCAGATGATGATTTTGGAAAAGGTATAATCCCTTCTTTAACTAGCATGCTAAATGAAATTGGAACTCAAATACCTTATTAAAGTGCCAACAATCCGTCAGTTATGATCAAGAAATTGTTGCAGAGCTTTACAAATTGATGATAATGCAAACTCGAGTTTTTGTTCTCCATATGACATATTATCTAGGCTCGCAAGTGTTGAACAAAGCTCAAGAACTTGGAATGATGACTGAGGGTTACATACGGATAGTAAGTGATGGAATTACTAATCCCTTGAGTTTGATGGGTACTTCTTTAGTAGGTTATTTGAAAGGTGCTATAGGTGTAAAACCTTATGTTCCAAGAACCAGAATGCTTGACAAGTTTACACTTCGTTGGGAAGGGAAATCCTCAAAAGATGCTAATGTCAGTGTCAATGTCTATGGGCTATGGGCATACGATGCTACTACGGCACTAGCGATGGCGATTGAAAGGGTTGGGTATATGAACAACAATTTTAAGAAGATGATTCTTCAAGAAACTTGGTGAATTTAGGTAGTTATCTTTATAGAGTATTGTCAAGCTTTAGATTTAACGGACTTAGTGGAGATTTTCTTATTGTCAATGGCCAACTACAGTCATCGACTTTTGAGATAGTAAATGGTATAGGTGATGGGGAAATAGTGATTAGGTTTTGGACAATGAAGCATGGGATTATAAGGCAGTTGAATTCAACAGAAAAGTTAAGTGTTGAATATTATATGGCCAGGTGAATCTAAAAGTGTTCCAAATGGTTGGGTGATACCAACAAATGGGAATAAGTTGAAAATTGGAATTCCAGTAAAGGAAGGTTTTAACCATTTTGTGAGTGTGATAAGAGATCAAAAGACTAATAGCATGAGTGTTACCGGATTTTGTATAGATGTTTTTGAGGTTGTAATGGAAGCATTACCGTATGTCGTTCCTTTTGAGTACATTCCTTACGCAAAGCCTGATGGAAGCGCAGCTGGTAGTTATGACAAGTACGTTGGTGTATCAAGTTTTCCTTGGGGTTAGATCTCTTTCAAATTTATAATTATAAACCTCAAAATTAGGCTCACTTAAAAAATGATATTCCTAATGTGGCAACATTGTATTGGTGGCTTGGGGTCAATAGTTTAACTGAGCATTTGAAAACTGTACATGTCAATCAATGCATTGTTGTCTCATCATTATTTCACATCTCATTTTCGTGGTCATAAGTAGAATTTCATTTAAGAATTAGTGTTTATTTAAAAGTTAACTACATATGATTTTGGTAAAAAAAAAGATTATGGTCCCTAAAAGTCGTTGCATCACTAAAATTTTGGGCCACATTTTGAAAACAACTTTTAATGACAAAAATCTAAGTTTCATCACCATCTTTTAGCTATTGTAACTTTTGTGACAATTCTATGTTTTCTCACTAAAGGATTATATTTGGTGACAAAATATAATTTTTGTTACTACAAGTGTACACTCTATGATGAAAACGTGTTTCATAACAAATATCGTCAATATATGTGCAAATTTTTGTCACAAGTATTTCGTCGCCAATTGAACAGTAGTTGTGATCATCACATAAAACAATTGTCCTTGTTGTTTTTGTTTAGTAACTATTCATTTCCTTTTAATAGCTATAAATTTGATGTTGTTGTTGGAGATGTTACTATAAGAGCAAACAAGTCCTTGTATGTGGACTTTACAATGCCTTTCACAGAGTCAGGTATAAACATGATAGTGCCAGTCAAAGATAAGAAGGCAAAAAATGCATGGGTGTTCTTAAAGCCTTTAACTTGGGACCTTTGGGTCACAAGCTTTTGTTTCTTTATCTTCATTGGCTTGGTAATTTGGATTCTTGAACATGGCATAAATAAAGATTTCAATGGCACTCTTCCTTAACAGTTGGGCACAAGCTTTTAGTTTTCCTTCTCAACCATGATTTTTGCTCATAGTAAGATTTTTTCCTACAACATTTCTTTCTTTTGTGATTGAAATATGCAATGAATTAATTACTACATCACACTGCACAATTAATGGAGAAATATTTTATATGACGAAAATGTGATTTCGTCAGAAAATCACCTTAAGTGACAAATTATCTATGACAACACATTTTTGTTGGATAATATACTCATTAAGCTTTTGACGAAAAATTGTATTTCATCACCTATTACTTTTCAATGATATAACTTAGAATTCATTTAAAAGTTATGACCAAGACATGGTAACATAACTTAAACTTTCGTCACTATATGGTACGTCGTTTCCTAAATATAATACGAAAACCATTTTTTGTCACCTAAAGCTTTGAGTGATGTCGTTTCCTCACTAAAGTGATTTGTGACGAACTACGTAAATTTAGTTACAAATTTCTGACAATGAAGAGTAATTTTATTGCGGTGACATTTAGTTTTTTATTTAAATCGACAAATCATTTCTTGTCAACACTCAATCATTTACCCTTTTAACAAACTGAAATTACGAGAAAATAAATATATATTGAATATAAGGATTACATTGAAGACTCTCTATCTTGCTCACATGGTGATTAGAGTGTGTTCTAAGAATGAATAATGAAGTTTAAATCTACTGCACAAACTGGGGCTTGGAATGTTTACCTATTGCACAAACCGCTACCGTTTGGTTCATTCATCAGATTATTCCCTCAAATCATGAATTCTCGGTTCTTCCAATATTAAACATTTGGTTCAAGTGTTACAAGGGAATAAACCAAGAGTCCTTAGAGTGGAGACATCCAATCCATTCCCATATTCAAATGGGGGCTAGTTACACAGATTCCTAGGATTCGTTTCCTAGTTTTTGTTTTTGACAAAATTGCTTTTCTTTTTGACAAATAAACAAATATTTTTCTTTTTCGTTACAAGAAAGTGATATTTTAATAGTATACCATAATATGGGATCAAATTAAAATTGAATTGTTTTTATGCTTAGTAACATATTAGCTAGTTATTTTCAATTGAGTTTGAAGAGGACAATTCCAGCCTTATCTAAATTTTGGCAAGAACTCTCAAATGTGAAGAGAGGAACTTTCTTGAATTTTAATTCTTTTTATAAAACTCGAACCAAACAAGGATGTAAGTATGCTTACTATGAAATATTTTCCTATAGATCGAACAAGTATGCTTACTATGAAATGTTTTCCTATAGAACTTTTGAAAAACACAAATATATCCTTGCTAGCTAGATAGAATTGAGTGCAAACTTTATTATTATTAATTCATGAGGAGGCCTATGTAAAGCTTTTGCATTCTATCATATATTTTGTTCAGTATATCTTTGTCAACTTTATTTTAACTTACTCTACATATAAAATTTTTAAAGGAACAAGTGGTGAGCAACTTGAGTAGTTTCGTGGTGATCATATGGTGTTTTGTGGTTTTGATTCTGATCCAAAGTTACACTACGAGCTTAACTTCCACTTTGAAAATTAAACAACTTGAGCCAGCATTTACTAGTGTTGACGAGCTTATGGAAAAAGGGGAGATTGTTGGGTACGCAAAGGGTTCTTTTATTCATGGACTCTTAAGAAAATCCAACATGTCCAAGCTTAAGGAATATAAATCAAGAGACGAATTGAACATTAAATTTTCGAAGGGGGAAATTGGTGCTGCTTTTGATGAAATCCCTTACATGAAGCCTTTTCTTGCAAAACATTGCTCCAAATACACCATGGTTGGACCAACCCGCAATACTATTGGTTTTGGATTTATAAGATCTCTCTCTCTTTCATAATTTTATTGATAACTAGATTTTTGTGCATACACAATGAGTATGCAATATAAATATAATAAATGCACACGACAAACTATTATGTTAAATATTTGTGACAACTCATTTCGTCATAGAATTTACTCATTTAGTTACGCAAATTTCTATTTTGTCACCTAATGCATTCCTTTAGTGACGAAACTTGGAATTCATTAAAAAAGCCACAATAGCAATGATAATGATTATCAAATTCAAAAGTTTTGTCCTTAAAGAGTTTTGCTTGATGTTGAGACTTTAAGAGGACAATGTTGTGATGAAATATTTTGTAACTAATGTGATTTTTGAATAAAACCATAGTTTTAGTGTTGAAAAATTGTGCCGCTTAAAAGTTCTTTTTATTGTAGTGAAGATTTAAAGATATGAACTATGAAAATAATAAGTAGTGCGGCAGTTGAGAGTAATATTGCCTTCGCAAACAACAAGAGCTCTACGCTCTGTGTTTTCAATAATGTATTTTTTTCTAAATAAAATTTATAAGGGTAAAATTGAAAAAGAAAAAAATATGACATGGCTTCAAAATGGGTTACGGATTTATATAATATGAGATATGGTGACCGCGTCTTTGTTTTATCTACACTAGACACCCTTTGCATTTATAAAAAACTACAATAAACTTCAATTTTCACTAGTTAAGATAAATTATATATAGGTTGATTGTTATCTTTCACACTATGTAATATTTTGAAGTGCCAATTTGTCCCTCATTCAGAACAAAAAAAAAAAAGGAACAAAAATAGGCAACAAGCATTAAATCTATAACCTATCTAGACAACGGACTAGTAGAGAACCATTTAGTTATAAATTTACATTTTAATTACAATATATGCAAGCCACATGTAACGTATGCATAATGTGCTAGTATATGTAAGAAACTTTTTATGCGATAACTTTTCTAAAAAACAAATTGATCGAAATGAGGTCTTTGTAATATATCTCTCTAGGAAGGAAGATCATTATTACACAACCTAAATTTCAGCGGAGGTCATTATAATTTCTCGAAAGACAAAGTAGTCATAGTTAATTGAAATATCACTTTTAAAGTAGGAATCATAAATGGCAAAATTTCGATTTCCAAAGGAAGATGAAGATACTTTAGATGTTCCTTTCAAAACAAAATCTAAGTTTTATTAGTAAATTGAAAACATGTCGATCTAGGTTCATGAAATTTAATTATCCCAAAATTTAATGAACATATTTGTTATGTTATGATTTGCAGGTTTTCCCGAAAGGTTCCCCTTTGGTACTTGATGTATCAAAAGCAGTCTTAAGTGTAACCGAGGGCAAGAAAATGGAAAAAATTGAGAAAGCATGATTTGGGAAGAAAACCAATTGTCCCAACCCAAGCACATCTATGTCATCCAATAGTCTTGGAATTAATAGTTTTTGGGGTCTTTTTGTCATTATGGGAGTTGCTGCATTGTTTGCTCTTATCATATTTACATTTATGTTGGTTTATGAGAACAAAAATATCTTGATGCAAATTCATCCCAAAGGTATATGGAAGAACTTTATTACAAGTAGTAGAGAAAGTGGCGGAACAAGTACTAATTCAGTTCCTGAAACAACTGTTCGCCCCAATTTGATAAATAATGAGGAAACAATTATGTGAGACCAAGAAAATCAAAAGGCATGCGTAAATGTATGAGAATATAGTTTTCAAACCTCAAGTTGTTAACCCAAGCCAAGACGAATCAAGAATTTGTGAAGAAGAACATGAGTATAGTTAAGGATTAGTTATTTTACCTAACATATGTAAACACATTAATTTTTAGATTTGATGATTTTGTTTATTATTAGGGTTGCATGTGTTAGAATATAGATGTTAACATAAACAATCATTACCTTATATCTCTCTTATGTAATGCATATATAAAGACATTCTCATTGTAATATTAAATAACGCAACTACCAATATAATATTGCATTATGAAATTATACATGGTATCAGAGGGATAAAAATCCTCTTGTCCTATGGTCTTAATCATATTATTGTTGTTGTAGCGCGAGTGGAAGATTATTATTGTCGCTGCAAGACAATACTTTATATCATTGCCCGCTCGCCACTATTCCCATCTTAAATATGTTTAATAGTTGATGGATCCTATTGCTGAACACTAAATTTCTCCAATTTGACATTGTCAGAAGGAACACAAAACAAGAATTCACAAAGTTCTCCGACCTAACTCCGTCAAATGGAATATGAAACATAAATTCACGAAGTTCTCTTATTTGACTATGTCAGAGGGAGTACGAAACCCTAGACTTCCACAATGAAACCTTAGCCGTCCACTCTAAATCCTTGCACCACAAAACACTAAACTTCCACCACAAAATACCTTGCACCACAAAATCCTTGCCTTTAACTGCAAAGCAAACAAATTCCAACATGTTGAGACTATAAATCCCACATTCGGAAATTAGATCCTCCCAAAGAAATATATAAGAAAAAGGGGCTACTCCAAGATTGGTTTCACGAAATTATAATATGGTATTAACGAAAGTTATTCAACGTGTCAAGGTTGAACGTCCACACGAGCTCCATAATACCTAATATAAAGTACGTGTAAGGCTCATAATTATATCATACATGAGGGAGGGCATGTTAAGACTATGAATCCCACATCGGGAAATAAGATCCTCCCGAAGCAATATACAAGAATAAGGGGCTAATCCACCCATATATAACTAATGGGTTTTGATTGGATGCTCCGAACTCTATTTACTAAAATCACTAACATCTTTAGTTATGCTTTCAACAAGGGATGTGAACTTAGAATTGCATTGAATATTGTTTTGTACAAAAGGAAAATTGGACATGTTTTAAAAAAAGAAAAGTTACTTTCCGTTGAGAATTTTTCGCCTTGTATGTAAATTTGATTCTTAGTTTGTACTTTAGGATCTTTTGGCTAACATGATTTGACAACTTTAAACAATAATAAAAAATTGAATGCTAACGTCAATTCATAGCAATTACAAAATTTTATGGAAATTGGGTAATTAGCAAAAATAACCCCTAAAGTTTGACCAAAATTCCTCACTCGTCCCTAAAGTTCGAATTTCAGTTGAAGCGTCCTTAGAGTTTCTAATTTCAGTTGAAGCGTCCTTAGAGTTTCTAATTTCAGTTGAAGCGTACAAAAATGCCCCTTAAAAGAGTGGCTCCCGACAATCACACGCGTTTTCTATCAAACTTTTTATAGGGCATCCAGTTTTGGGTGAGTGAGGGAAAATTAAAAACCTAAAGGATGCTTCAACCAAAAATTGAACTTTAGGGACAAGGTAGGGATTCAGATTAAACTTTAGGGATGATTTTTGCTAATTACCCATGGAAATTTGCTACCCTTGTCATTTATAAAATAGGAAACTATGTTATGTCCTTACGATTTAAACAATATAAGGCTAAGGTCACTATAGATCAGAAATTAGGATCACCTCCCTAGTTTGACATTTTGACCTAAAATATCGTTAAGTAATTTGAATCTGAGCTAAATTGTTAAGTTCAAAAGTCTATTGTACCCTTGGTGTTGTTTTTGGTAGTTTTGGAGATTGCTTAATTGTAGGGGTTTGATTGTTGGTTGTAATATGGAAACTTTAATTTGTGTATTACCAATTTAATTACCTTTTAAAATTAATTAATGATTTAGTCAGTAATTTATCAAGAAACAAGTTTTTACATATATTTCTTTCAATTTTTGATTAATAATTATTATTATTCAGCATTTGTTTGTATTCTAAAATTATAATCTATGCAAAATCACTCGCTCATAGTGTTAATATTCAAAATAAAAAAAATAGATAAACAATTTACATTGTTCACGTACCATTTATGTAATCAAATATCTAAAATAAACGTTGTTACAAATTACCAAATATAATTATGTGTCCATAAATTCAACACAAACAAGTAGAATAATTAGTACCTATTGCATTTAGCACATGTTGTACCTGTTTTATTTACCATATGCATATCCAAGTTACCTATTCAATTTGCAAAACATAATTATATGTCAATAGATTTAACACAAAATAAGCAAAATATGTTATACATGTTACATTTGACACATGCATGCCAAATTACCTATTCAAATTTAAAAAATATTTATATGGGTCAAAATAAGTAGATATGGTATTCCGGTTTGAAACAATTAGAATATGTTGTACCTATTGCATTCGGCACATGCATAACCAAATTACTTGTTGAAATTGCAATACAGATTTATGTGTCCAAAAAATGCACAATCAAAATAGTTGTTCAAATTGCATAAAATAAATTTACAATTTTACTTCAAGTAGCTCAAACATTTGTCGTACCAAGTTACATGTTCAAAATATCTGTTACAATCTAAACGTTCCACAATTCAACTCAAAAAACGATTCTAGTTACAACTATACGTTTACATCGCATCTTTTTCACAGTTATATGTTATAATTATTTCTACGTTCAAATTATCTTTTATGATTATATGTTGATCATGCCATAAACATGTTCAAACTTTTACATAATTATATGTTGCATGAATTATCTGTTTAGATTGTATGTTGCATAATTATGTGTTCAAATTATCTTATATGATTACATGTTGGTCATGCTATACATATGTTCGAACTTTGATAATTATCTGTTGGTCATGCTATATACATGTTCAAACTTTTATAAGTATCTGTTGGTCATGCTATATACAAGTTCAAACTTTTACAATTATATGTGGGCCATACTATATTACATAATTATGTGTGTTTTAAATAAATAAAAACATACATCTCAAAATTATGTTTTTATGTTAATATGTATATAAAGTAGTATCTGTTTATTCAGAGTATTTAAAATTTTTATTTGTTTGATAAATAACATATTTTTAAATTGACTATTTAGTAAATAATTTAAGTTAATTATAAATAGAAAAAAAAAATTGGGGCACATACAATTGTCATAATCTGGCATTAAAGGTTCTCTTTTTAATTTGAAAGCCTAGATAATTTTCGCAATCACATCGTAATAACTATCATGCATTGTTGACGGGAATATATGTATTAATGAATACCATACAGTTGTGATATGTTATAGTGGTATTTCGAAATTTTTAATTGAATTGATTTTTTTTGTAGGTCGGAAAATACCCTAGAGGGGGGTGAATAGGGTTTTTAAAACTTAATTCGATTTTTAAAATCGTTTTAAAAATATTTAATGTCAATATCAATCAAGCAATCAAGATACAAAGGTAATTCCAATCACAATGAAGATATAGCAATATATAATAAAGCAAGAGATAGAAAGATTGAATTGATAGAAGTCGAAGACTTTTTGTCCACACGGTTCAGCTTGTTAGCCCCTACTTCCGCGGTCGATTAGTTCTCTGAGAATTTCCACTATAACCGATCTTCTTCCAGGTGAAGATCAAACCTCTCCAAGTGTATTTTTCTCACACACTCTTACAAGTATTGAATCACTCTCAATACTCACACAAGAATTCACTCTTGCTATTCTATGAGATACACCTCTCACAAATATGATTTGAATAAGTTTTGGTGGCTAACACCAATGTACAATAGCTCTTAAGTGTATGAAGAAATACAAATGAAGCTCACACTAAGAGATATCAAATTTAATCAACAATTTCTAGCTCAAAATGAAGATGATTAATCAAAAGCAATGTTCTTTAATCTTTGAATATTGAATGTAGATGAATAGAATAGTGTAGGAATGATTCAAGACTATTTAAATATGTCTTAGATAGTGTATATATAGTCTAGGACAACATATGGCCGTTTGGTACTAAAAATAGTAAAAAAATCACAAATCCAACGACTAGTTTCTGGGCCATCAGTCGACTGAGCAATGCTCATCAGTCAATTGAGTGTTCATTAGTCGACTGAGCAAAGCCCATCAGTCGACTAATGGTCGCCACTGATCTACTGCCAGGATGACCAAAAATCTCTTTTTTCACATTTTTGCAAATTAGCTCAAAAATCAATTTTGAAGCTTGGGGATAGTTAAATATAAGTTTCTAAGACTTCTATAATGTAAAGAGCTTGAAAATGAGGTCGTTAGAATTTAAAACGAATTTTTTTCAAAAATGGTTTTTCTCCAAAAGAAGGTTTTTGAAAGAGTTTTCATTCAAACTTTGATTTGATCAATCTAATAATGTTAAAACATTGTATGAGCTATTTTGATGATCAAATAAGAAACTTTACATAAGTTTAAAGGATCTTACTCAACTATATAATAAATGAGTCTTTGAAATCCTTTTTGAAGTTTCTTCAATTCTTCTCTTGTCTTGGTCTTTGAACCTCATTGATTTGCAATGGTGAATGAGCTTTGATAAAGTTGAAGTGTGTTGTGAGATAAGTACTCACGTGAAAGAGTGATCTTGGTTCCGGTTTGAGGGTTTTTGTCTACGTATAAAAACAATTTTTGTGAATATTACTTAAAACAACAACTTAGTTAAATACACATGATTAATGTTATTATTATTATCAAAACAAGATTAGTGACTATTAGGTCAACACTTACAATATATATGCTGCCGAAATTGTAGCTTGATTTTACTACCTCAGTTGCACATAATGAAATTTATTGTCTTCATTCGTGCAACTTTAAATCAAAATTGAAGTTTTGAAAAACTTTCTTATTTTAAAACCGTTATTCTTTTTTTCATTTTACATGTCAGTTGATATTTTTTTAGGGAATATTAGTTATCATTAATTCAATTTCATAAGATCATCTGTTCATATTTCTAGAAATAAAACATTTTGATTTTGAATAACTTGTCGTTTTTATGAACAAACAAAATTTTAGCCATACAACATTTGTTATATATACACGCAACACTTTTTTTTTGTATTTTCACAATCAATACATTTGCATCCACTACCGTAAATTTATCAATCTAGCAAATCACTTGTTTGCACTTAATTAAGCAAATTCAATTCAAACCAGTTGTTTGTTTCATCTGTCACCAAGGTATTTACTAGTTTATGCATAGTTCAATGTAATCTTCATTGGTCATTACATTCACATTAACTACTTAATGTCTAAGAGTTATGAATGTGAACAGATGTGTACAGTTCAACTTATATTTTCATATCCAATTTACTAGTTAGGTCATAGCATATTCACAAAATAATATTCACTGGTTTGTATTTGTAATTACTTGCAACACTATTTAAAATACCAATTTTTTTTATTAATGACTCATTTTTTTTCATATGTTATAACATTATGCACAATGAAGTACAATAAAATTATCACTGTTTTGCTATTCAATGTCACAATTTTGGTATTGCGCATTAGGATTATGGACACCGACAGTATATCGTTGCAAGGCATACTTTTAAGGAGTTGACATATGCATTATATGTATAAGTTGGAGCATTATTCGATGATATTTGCCGAAAAATAAAATATCTTTTTGCCGATGTTGATATAAGCAGATTCGTACAAAAGTATTATCTCATTGACGGGGTTACTGATCGTGACATCCACATGATGCTAGCAAGTAAAAGTGTTGCGAAGGCAGGCTTCATTAACATTAAAGTGGTTGACATATCGAGTAACGTAGTTGCTTTCGAGACAAATGTGCTTATGGAACATTTAAGCACATTTGACCCTATAAGCAATGTCAATCCCGAATTGGTTGGTGATAAAGTGGTTAAGCGGAACTTTTCTATGATTGATGTGTGGAAAACATACATAACAAAAGTTAATAAAAAGTGTTTTACGAGGGAGCGAATGAGTTTATATAGCAGTTGACAAAATATACAATTGCAATTGCTGTTGGATTTAAAATAAAATTTCTAAAAAATGAGAAGAAACGAGTGACCACTATTTGTGTGAAAAGAGTTTCTTGTGAGTGTCCTTGGTGCATCCACAATTCTGTACAAAAGGTCAACTAAAATTTTAATGTTAGGACATTCAACAATGTCCACACATGTGGTGGAAATGTTACTACCAGAAGAAGCGCAATGGTAAACTTAGGAATTTTGTCGTTGATTACGAGACATATGATTTGTGAATATCCCCTTTTACCGGCTAAATGAAATAGCCCAGGACATGAAGTCCAGTTATGGATTAGATGCACCATATTGGAATGCTAGGTATGGTCATGAAGTAGCACGGAAAGAGATACATAGTGATGATGACAAGTCATACCAATAGCTTCTTGTATATTTGTCATTCGTTCTAAACACAAACCTGGGTTTGCAATGTAGGATCAAGTTTGACAACGAACTAAGATAGTTTGCACAACAGTTTTGTGGCATTTGATGCCTGCATAAAAGGATTTCAAAAATGCAGGCTTTAATTTTTTTGGATGGCACCCATTTGAAAAGTAAGCACAAGGGCACTTTACTAATCATAATTGACAAAAAAAATGGTGATCAAGGTACGAGTTTAAACTTATAGTTTATTTTGATAATCTTTTTGTGCAATACTAGTATAAAAACTGGTGATCAAGTCAAATAATTAATATTTCGATCATTTTCATGTGCAATACTTAACATTTCTTGTCACAAGTCTTTATCCTATTGCATTTGCTATAGTGGATAACGAGAATAATGAAAGTAGGAGTTGGTTTAGGCCACTTGCACCATATCCTTCAGTCAGAAGAAAGGAATATCATGTTCATATCTGATTGTAACAGTGGGTTGATCAATGCTATCAGGGGATAGTTCCTGGAATCACCTCATGCACATTGCTACCAACATTTAAGAATCAATATACAGGAAAAGTTTACTAGTTTGAGTAACAAAGACATACGAAAGAAGGTGGTGCAGTTGTCATTAAATGTGCATACATTTTCTCAAAGAAAACGTTCCACAAAGCATTGGACGAAGTGATAAGCGCATAATATTGTCATTCGTTCATTCCTTTACAGAGTGACTTGACGTGTTTATTTGCATTAATTCTGCCTAATTATTCGCTTATCTCGAGAATTAGTGTCTTAGCAAGTTTGTTTCTAACATCGCCCCGCTAGGTGTGTTTTGTGTGTCCATAGGCATAAGATTCAATGGCCATTAAAGAAGTGATCAAGCGCTAGTCAAAAGCTCGCAAAAGTGCTGATTTGAAGAATTTCCAGAAGCATGGTCGATCATGGAGCAAATCATCAATAGGCAGAATGACCCATGATCGATCATGGCCTGGCGGGGACAGCCACCAACTTCTACTTTTAGCCCTTTTTTTGGGATTTATGTTCCTGGATATTTTCCCTTGCTTTGTTAATTAATTAAAGTACATCTTTATCTAGTGTTTAGTCTAGGGGATCATGGAGATAGAGGATTATTATTGATCTTGGACACAAGAGAGTTCTAGAGAGAAGGGAGAGCTAAACTGTATCATTTCTTCATTTTTCTCTTGTTAGTTCTTGATTGGTAAGAATGATTTCTTCATTTGTAATATTTGTTCTTGCATTTACTATGGAGTAATCTCTTACTAAGGTTAAGGAGGTTCATTGTGATATTATTTTAATTTCGGTGATTATTAACTCAATATATGTTTAAAGTTGTTAAATATTTGTGAATCCTATTCTTCTTTAATATCATCATTTTACAAGCTTTCTAGGTATTTTTATATTAAGTCAAGACTTGATATGCATTGTATATTTAGTTCTTGGTTGTTAATGAATATACAACATATTCGTATGGTTCTAGAAAGCTTGTATTCTTCCTCCCCCATCCATGGAGCTTTTCCTTTTTGTAGAGATTTTGAATAGTTCTTAAAACCCCATGGATGGGTTTTAAATTTGTTTGGCTTATCTTTGATTCATTTGTTGATATATTGAGTGCTTTTTACAACTTATGTGATACTTAGACTCTCTATTTTCTTTCTCAAATGATAAACGATGAGTTGACGAATTTATCCCATAAACTTCGTTTCATTTCATTGTTAGGATTACTTTCTAATTTTCATTCTTTAAATCATGAGATTTCATACACTTTCTTTATGTTAAATCTTTTTATGATGAATTTGTCATTTCTATCTCGGATTAGCTTTATCGGGAATGAGTTGCCTTGCTTCACACCCATAGCTAAGAGGTAGGAATGATGGCTTCGTCTTTGGTGGAATGTTGTTTGTCTCTTTCTTAATATAGCTTCCATCCATGAATGAGTCGCCTAGCGTCGCACCCCTTGCAGAGATACACTAACTTTTCCCATATCTTGAGAAACCTTGTGTTGAAGTTTTTGTATGAGTTAGTAAATACCGTTTCTTAAATCGCACTTAGCTTCCTGATACCTTAGTGTTTTCTTATAAATTTTCAAACCGATTTACATCTCCGTTGTTTCACAACAAATACAACTTACAAAACCAGAAAAACCATTTAATCTGTAATCTTTTCCATTCCTTTTCGACTATCCCTGTGGTTCGACACTCGGACTTCCGACACTATATTAGAACTTGACGTGCCTGCACTTAGGCTACCACAACGCGAAATTT
This sequence comes from Lonicera japonica, assembly GCA_021464415.1. NCBI lineage: Eukaryota > Viridiplantae > Streptophyta > Magnoliopsida > Dipsacales > Caprifoliaceae > Lonicera > Lonicera japonica. The sequence continues at coordinate 63,948,053 of CM038467.1, forward strand.
CTTCGGCGTCAAGAAGTAAAAATTAAAGGGCATGAAATCATTGAAACTTTCATCAGAACCTTACCTTTCGAACATTAGGATAATTTGTATTTCTCGGGAGAAAGTTACGGGTAAATGTGCTTCTCGCATCCAGCGATTCAAGTTAGTTGTTAGCCGCACAGATCTAACCCATAATATCTGCACGTCATGGGCAGTGGTCCTAAATCAATCTCGGCTCTAGTTAGTCGCATCCAGCGATTCCAGCTCGTCTTCAGCTACACAAATCTAATCCAAAATATCCGCACATCACGTGGTATTGGTCCTGGGTCTGCTCTGATGCCATATGTAACCACCTAGGTTCTCTCCTAAAATGGCTAGCCCAATTTGTAATATAGGTTAATTGTTCCCACATGTATATCAAGAACCTTCCCATTACACTAATGATGTGGGATATTTTGGGTCGCTACAATTATATGTAATCACCAGGGTTCTCCTCCAAAATGGCTAACCCAAGTTGTTAATTAAGGTCATTGCACCCACATATATACCAAGGAACTTCCCATTACAATACTAATGCGGAATATTTTAGGTCGTTAGCTAGCTGCATCCAATGATTCCGGCTCGCCATCAGCCGCACAGAGCCGACCCATAATATTCGAACATCACGTGGTGGTCTTGGATCAGCTCTGATGCCATATGTAACCACTCGGATTCTCGCCCAAGTTGTAAATTACGGTCATTGCACCCACATATATACCAAGGAACTTCCCATTTTACTACTGATGTGGAATATTTTGGGTCGTTGCCCTTAATTTGTACAACAAATTAGAAAATAAGTTGAGTTATGTGATGGGATACTCTCTATTTTATGCTCATTTTTATGAGCAAATGTCCTCCATCTTTTATTATTTTTTGTAGCAATATTTTTTCCTCAAGCACCAAATAAATTTTTTCTATTAAAAGAGTTACAAAGTAAGAAGACATCTCACCACATGTCTTAACTTATTTTCCAACTTCTCATAAAAATCAACTATTTCTATTTTTTTTCCAATATTGTTATAAAACGAACCCTAAATATGTCACTTTTGGGTTTAGTTGAAGAGATATATTCATATATTTTTGAAAGGTCAGAGTATAAACCAGTTCAATAGATAATAAATACTCAAGAAATAAAACCGAAGAGACTTGGACTTTACTACAAAGAGCACAAACTAGGCAGAAGTAAATGGGAGTGTGAGACCAATCAACAAGGCATCTTAATCATTATAATTTTAATTTTGCGATGGTACACTTCTTGCGCGATGATTTTTTTTTTAATTTTTTAACTCTTTAAATAAATTAGTTATTTTTCTATTAATTTATATTATATTATCAAACAAAATCTAAATTCTAATTTTATCAAGTATAATCTAAATTTCAATCACTCGTAAAATCCTACATTGGACTTGTTCATTGACCAGGACACCATTATGAGTTTAAATATTTTGACCCCTTACGTAATTAGCTTTGCAGTGGCCAAACGTTGTGATTGGTTGATATGTCCAGTAAAATTCTCGTTAAAAGAAAACACTTTATCTGATAGGGACTCAAAGTAAGAAGATATTTAATGAGGTGACGATATTAATCAATCACATAGAAGAGTCACTATGATAGTCTTAGATGAAGGTCAAAAAATGTTAATACATTGTGTTATGAAGTTTTGGTAGTTGATATACACAATATTTGGCACAATAAATAATTTGGATGATAGGATGCTTTTACATCAAAAATGTTCTTTAGTGGTGAATCTTTGGGTTGCTTTTACAAGTAAAAATCAATGTCACTAATAGATAATTGTATCAAGTATTAATTAGTCGTGAAATTTAATTTTTGGGTTTAAAGCCTTCCTAGCATATATTTCAATACTTTCCAAAGTCTGCACAGTGGTAAAGCGAGGGATCCATCTGGCAAAGGGAGAGGGGCGGTAAGGTTGTGCAAAATTCAAAGCACACAATAACATTTTTAAAGCCAGAAAAAAAAATTAACGGAAATATAGTAGCGTTAATACTAATACTTCATACAACTAAATTAATCAAGAAATAGACCTAATATTGATCAATTACTTGAAATTATTCAATTAATCTAACATAGACCTAATATTATGCAATTAATTAAGAGGATGGATTTACCATAGTACAGATTGAGATGTGTGGTTCGTGGACGGTTGAAAAAAAAAGAGTTATTTTTAAAGTTTTAAATAGCCCCTGAAGTATAAATTTTTGCACATAAATCCTTATATTATTTTTTTCAAAAATTACACCATATGCTGTAAAAAAAAATTGAAAATCAAGGGGGGGTGATTGCTCCCCCCCCCCCCGCCCCCTGCCCCCCTACACAGCACCGCACTTGTATGTGCAAACATTTTGATAAGAATGCTAAGATTATAGAAAAGAGAGAAATATTGTTGAACTGATTGTGTGAATTGAATATTACATAAAGAGAGATTTATTTATAAAGCTTTACAAGACAAGGACAAAGAAATAACTTTAGCCTAACTATACTATACAATAAGTAAAAAAAATAAATATAACTTGAAAGAAAAGAAATAACTTGTGAAATGAAATAATAAGAATAAGGAAAGAAAATAAATAAAATTTAACATCCTCTGCCCCCTCAAATGCAAGAAGGCTTGGAAAGCATTCTGAGTTTGGACACCAAAAAGTGAAACCGAACAGTAACTTGAGTTAAGAAATTACAGTAAAGAACAAGCGGGATAAACAAACTAGCATGTAGGCGAATGAAGCAGGCGAGTCGACGAGGATGAGCTGATGAGGATGACTAGGTCCGGTGTAAAACATCTGGGTAGAAAATTCAGAGTAAAAAGTCTGGGTAAAAAATCCGAATAGAAAATCTAGGAAAATATCTAGATAGAAAATTTGGGTGGGTAGAACATCTAGGTGGGTAGAAAATCTAAGTATTGGAACATAGATTTTAAAGAGATTATCTGGGAAAAAAACTAGATCTGAATATGTGAATAGTACGTGAACAGTAAACAATATTATGCTTAACATCCTCCCTTACGTGCGACCAGATGCTCCCATGTGGAGAGCAGACGAGAATAGGATTACACAGAATAGACAAATTTCCAATTAACAGATGAGGGATGGAGGTGCCAAGGCTTGAACCTCCCAGAAAACTAAGCTATGAGTTTGAAAATAGATAATGGAAATAGAAAGAAAAGGAAAAAAATATATTATTTTTTTCGTGATGTTGAAAAGACCAAAAAAGCAGGTGGTGACATGTGGCAGGTACGAGAGGATGCGTGGAGTGGATGCGCTCATGGGTGGCAAAGGTGATTTGATTGGACTGTACCTTACGAATTTGGTATCGTCTGTGTAAGAAGATGAGGATGTTGTGGTTGGTGTTTAATTTCAGGATAAGCAAGTATTGGCAGTGGGTAAAAAAGGAAGGTTAGGCTTTTCTTATGGTGGTGGGTTTAGATGGTTTGCGGTAGAAAGTTATGGCAATGAGATTGTAATTCTAGGTTTTGGGTTAAGAAGATGGTGAAAAAAAAGGCAAGCATACATTGGCAAGAGTGGTCCGGCAGCTTTAGGTGCAGGTACATCGGAAGGAGTCAATGCAATCGACAACGACGGGGCGACAATGGAGCAGGAGTGGAGGTTGGTGGAATCAGTTCTGGTGACAATGTAAGAATGAGGTTCACGGAGGAGTAAGAATGCGACAACTGTAAAAATTGCAACTTTCGAGTAAGCCATTGTAGGGAGAGAGAGATAGAGAGAGAGAGAGAGAGAGAATGGGGAAAAGGCGCATTTTAAAGAGAGGTGGTCCGGTGGGCGACAATATTAACTGCTCGCCGGCAACGGAAAATAGTGATTAAGATCTTAGGATAGGAAGATCTTAACCCTCTGATACCATGTTAAGATCATAGAAAAGAGAGAAATATTATTGAACTGATCGTGTGAATTGAATATTACGTAAAGAGAGAGATCTATTTATAGAGCTTTACAAGACAAGGAAAAGGAAACAACTTTAGCCTACCTATACTATACAATAAGGAAAGAAAAAAAATAATAACTTGAAAGAAAAAAAATAACTTGTGAAAGGAAATAATAAGAATAAGGAAGGAAAACAAAATAAATGAAATTTAACAAGGAAATTCATGGCAATTTTCGTCACTAATACTTTGTGTGGTGGTGTTTTAGTGGCGAGCTGGTAGTGTTGAAAAATTCCGAGTAATTCTATGTGAACATAAAAATCAAACATATAAATGTATCAATCACTTATCGGTTATAATGGAATGTGATATAATTCTTTAAACCAATACGCGGTGAGCACATTTTATATTTCAATTTTTATATCCACTTACTATTCTGAGTTTCGATACCCGATGCTTATAATATACATACCAGATATTCTGATGTTTTGAAATTTTGTATGCTCTCGAAACCAAACTTTGCACATAAAATATTTCTCGAAGGACATACAAACTCATTTGCATTAATTATATCACTACAACAAAATATCTCTAGTGATAAAAGATTTCGTTGTAATGTGGTCATTAATTGTGTCACGAAAAATATTTGGTCACAAAAGCTTGAGCTAAATAAAAGGTCCATGCATGATTGCATCGTCAAAAATTAGGGCTACATTAAAGAAATACTTGTTAATGACACGGCTTGAACAACAAACTCTAGATTCCGTCGTTAAAGGAATGCATGTTTTTTGCATAATGAACAACCTATTGGAAAATTCCTTCTAAAATAATTATTCATGTGAATGTTAACAAAATTAATTAATTGATAATGATACTTTTTGCATATTGAACAACCTAGTGGAAAATTTTAAGACCAGGGATTAATATTTTCAATTCTAAAATAACAATTGTAAACCCTCCTCTCCTCCATGGAAGGACGGTGGAGACGAAAAAGAAATTGAGAAGTTCAATGGCAAAGAGTAAAGGGAGGAGAGGAGTTTTGGTCACTAAGTTATAACAGAATCATTAAAAAGGGTAATTGTTTTGTTGTAGAAAACTTTTTGGAAATTAAAATCTATTATGATTGTTAATAGCGATTTTACAATTTAGATTAAAAATATGGAGTTTCTAAATTAAATTCAAAATTTTAATACTTGATAAATTATGTGTTACCTTACTCTCAACTGCCACTGTCACCCAACAATCATTATCAACAGTTGTGCAATCATCTATTCACCATGCGCACGCCTTTTTACTATATGCTTACTTAATTTCTCTTATGTATAGTGCCTATATACATAAAAATCTTATTACTATATAATTTATATAATCAATTTAAAAACAATATTTTCTCTACTTTCTGTTCTCGAATTCAACATATGAAATAATAGCCATTCTTTGTTTCCATTGTTAATTTCAAATGCAACTTTAGATTTGATAAACAAAAAAGTACAAGTAATAATTGGGCTAATGACATCAATGCAATCGAGCTTTGTGATCAATATTGGAAATCATGCTCAAGTCCCCCTTATTTCATTCACTGCAACAAATCATTCTCTTTCATCACTTAAAAGTGGATATTTTGTTAGTGCAATCCTAAATGGCTAGTCTCAAGTTCAAGATATAACCGCTTTTATCTAAGCTTGTGGATGGAGAAATGTAGTGCCCATATATGCAGATGATGATTGTGGAAAATGTATAATCCCTTCTTTAACTAGCATGCTAAATGGAATCGAAACTCAATTCCCTTATCAAATTGCCGTCAATTTGTCAGTTCTTGATCAAGAAATTGTTGCTAAGCTTTACAAATTGATGACAATGCAAACTAGAGTTTTCATTATCCATATGACGAATGAAAAGGTTGGGTATATGAGCAAGCATTATATTTAACGGACTTAGTGGAGATTTTCATATTGTCAATGGCCAACCACAATCACCAAGTTTTGAGATAGTAAATGGCATATGTGATAGGAGAAAGTGATTGGGTTTTTGACAATGAAACTTAAGATTGTAAGGGAATTGAATTCAAAGAAAATTATTCGTGTTGTAGATGTTATATGGCGAGGTGAATCTACAAATGTTCCAAAAGGTTGGGTAATACCAACAAATTGTAAGAAGTTCAAAATTGAAATTTTGGTAAACAAAGGATATAACAATTTTGTGAAGTTGATAAGAGATCCAATGTGGCACCCCTACCTTAATTAATAGGATAACACCCATAATTAAGACCTGGAGCATCACTAACCAGGTAAAATATAAATAATGAAACAGTAAATCACATGACATGGAATAAGCCACCATGATACACATATAGTGGGTGATAATTCAAAACGGAAATACAACACGCATAAATGTATCCAAATGGCATTCAAAACCGTGTCAACATGTAGATTAACATACACTATAACTTAGGCTAGCAGTGGCTTGCCATATAAACATATACACGACAAAATAAGTTCGTATCACAGGCTTCTGTTTCGTTCCCTACCCTGTCGCTTCCTCAGTCTTATCCGTTTTCTGGATACTTGAATTTGTTACATAAAAACGGGGTGAGCTCACAGCTCACTAAAGGGAATATATAGGAGATAGCATGTTCAAAACATAATAGCAGTTTAATAACAGCTCAAACTGTAATCACTAATTTAATTTATAAACTAATGCATGCATATGCATATGCATATGCAGGTTACCTCCCGTGTGTCAACATTTATACCATTTCAACAAGAGAATACCAAGGCGAACCGAATCAGAATCATAAGGACAAGAATGGGCCTGATCGCCCCACAGAATCATCCGAACATGATAACAATAGATCATCTTTCGACTCAGGAAAGATCATCATCACATCACAATAGAATTGGACCATACATCCATCAATATCATATCAATATAACAATGGTGTATTGTTGTTATCTACATTTTTGGGCTACCCACCACTGGCTCTAGACCACCAATGCTTTGCTACCTTCCAAAGTTCTAGGGATTTTTCAACCCAAGGGCACCAGGCCCCGCTTATTTTCATCCTAGCAAGCACCAAATAATACACATTCTCTTCATAATTGAAGGACCATAATATAATATAGTCATAATTGGATCCACCATGGAATCATATCACACCCTAGAATGATACAACAAACATAAAAGCCTTTTGACATCATAGATACGAGATATATGCCCACAAGATAGGTTATAAGAATAGTCCGAACTTGCCGAAAGATCTCCAAGAATCTAGTTGACACAATAATGATGCACATTATGTATAATAGGCTAACAAATGAACATTTGAAACAACTTATAACATGTACATGTTCCTTGATGTATATAATTCATCAATTAATCAATTTCATCAATATACAACATCTATACATCTAGGGGATATTTCATGTATATCAAATAACACAAGTATATCAAGTATAAAAGGCATATCTTGCTTCAAATCACATGCTCATGACTTTATAAATCATAAAACACGCTTATCTTCATTATGTAGTAGTTTCTAGAACAAATATAAATTAAAACATGATGATTATCGTAGAATAAAACCAAATCACCTCAACTCAATAAGCCAAAGAGAAGAGAAGAAAATGAAGACATAAACCCCGTTCGGCGAAATTCCAAAATTCTTACGTCACCACGATCCTCACATTACATAGAATAATTTCTCCTAAGGCCAAATATAATTCAAAAAGTTAAATGTATGTGAAATCTAGATAGAGAAAGAAGAAATAAGCCGAGCTCTGCAATTTGGAACAAAAATGGTGGAAAATGGGTGAAATAAGGCTTTAGAAGCCTTTAAAAATTATGCAACTGATTCAACAACAGGCGCCTATTAACAGCAAGGCAAAAATAAATCCAAGACTATCCCAAACAGTTGCCTGTTTCACACAACAAGCGCCTGCACCCACAATTGCAAAATTTAATCTAAAGCATAGTAAAATCATTTATTAACCATTTCCACACTAAGCACACTAAACCAAACATAATTTACATTAATACAAACATAGGGCATTACACCCAAGTGCTAATAGCATGGGTTATCGGATTTTGTGTACATGTTTTCGAGGCTGTAATGGTAGCGTTACTATATGATGTTTCTTTTGAGTATATTCCATTCACAAAGCCTTAACACATATCCATGTTACGCTCCTCCGGCCGGTATGAACACATATCCGAATTTTGATTTCTTTGAATCTAGATAATGGCCAGGAAAATTTGAATATGTAAATCCAACTAACTTTAGCTCTTTCACATGTCTATACACTAACATGTGGAATTTTGTTCTCTACAAATGCAGACACGAGTCTGAATTATGAGGATTGATAAATAAATAAAAGAAAAGAAAGAAACTTATACCAAAGCCCTCTCGGAGGGAGAGAGTATGGGTCTTTTGGTGTGTAACAAGAGATCCTAGTGATTATGGATGAAAAATTCTAGAGAATAGGGGTCAATATGTAGTTGTACGGTCCTAAACAGAGCAGGAAAGGAGATGTATCCTAGAAACTAGGACACTTGTTATACGACTCTACTGCCACGTGTCATTTTTTGATTGGCTAATATGGCTGGAGCTTGTAACTAGGTTTTTTACGAGTGAAAAAGTGTCGTTTTGCATCCGAAATGTCCCCGATTTTGCTCAATATGATCGTGAACTTGTGTAGAATGTCAGAATGTGTAGATCCTTATCTAAAATGCAACAAGGGGTTAGTAAGGTTACCAGGAAAGTTTTGTTTGTTGCTCGGCTATTACCGATTTTGTTCCGATATTCCTGGAAACTGAGTCAGAGATGCGCATAACCTCGATTTCCCTAATAGACTTCCTTGATGCATGAGCAAGCTTTTCGGTGGTTTTTAACATCCTAATGAGTCCATGACTCGAAGCCTATGTTAGTGCAATTTTTGGAAAAATGGATTCTTGTGATGGTGGCAAAATAAGGTGTTCATAAATACCTGAGCACTTTTTTTTATTAGCTATCCGATGTTCATGGGTGGGAATTGATAAAAATTTAGATAGAATGCCAACAACAAATGCCAAATTAGCTATAGTGCAGACCTGTACATACACGAGGCTTCCAACATGTCTAACATAGGGTTTATTATCCGTATCAAAATTCTTACCCCCATTTTTAGAATTTTTATTCTTTGACAATTTATCTCCCCTAAACATGGGTGTTTCACCAAATACATAGATTTCCATCTCAAACCATTTCAAAACTTTTAAGATGTATTTTGTTGAGATAAACCTAATAAACCATGTGCCCTATCCCTATGAATTTCAATACCTAAAACATAAAAGGCTTCACCTAAATCCTTCATATCAAAATTACTTGAAAGAAAGGTCTTAGTCTCTTTACGTAGCTTAACATTGCTACTAGTTAAAAGAATGTCATCCATATACAGTATAAGAAAAATGAAATTATTCCCAACTATTTTGACATACACTCATTCATCAACAATATTTTCTAAAAAACCAAAATAAGAGATTACTAAATTAAACTTTTCATACCATTTTCTTGAAGCTTGCTTAGGTCCATAAATGGATTTTTTAAGCTTGCATAGATATTCTTCCTTTCCAAATTTAAGAAAACCTTTAATCTGTTTCATATAGATAGTTTCATCTAATTCTCTATTGAAAAAAAGTTGTTTTCACATACATTTGGTGTATTTCCACATTATAATGAGCTACAAGAGCCATTATTATTTTACATGAGTCTTTAGTTAAAATAGGAGAAAAAGTTTCTATATAATCTATGCCTTCTTTTTGTGTAAAACCTTTAACTACTAACCTAGCTTTATGCCTTTTTATGTTACCACTTGCATCCCTTTTGGTGTTAAATACCCATTTACATCCAATAGCCTTTGGTTTGGAATAGGTTTAACTATTTCCCACACATTGTTTAGGCCCATGGAAGTAATCTCAGATTCCATTGCCTTATACCATTCTTCAATCTCACTACTATTTATTGCATGTTTGTAACTCAATGTATTACTCTCTTCTGCCAGTGCATCTAGTTCATGTAGATAGAAACATAGTCATTAACTTCCCCAAAAGTTGGTATTTTCTATTTATTGGATCTCCTAAGTTGAGATTCTCTTACATTATGCTATTTTATTATAGAATCATCTAAAGTTTGGTTTTCTCATTGCCCATTTTGAGCTAAAATGGGTTCTTGATCATTTAGGTCTTTTGATTCTACTAAATCCTTATTTTGAATTGTATTATCTACATTAGTTGACATTTCACTTCCAGATACTAAAGGTAGCAAATTTTCTAAAGTCTTAGTTTTAGGTCACTTCTTCAAATTCTGTAGATAAGTCTTCAAAATTTATATTACAAAATACTTCATCCAAGAACTTAGCTTAATTTGTTTCAAAAGTTTTGGTGAAATTATGAGGTGCATAAAATTTATAACCTTTTGATTTTTCAAAATATCCTATGAAAGAGCAACTTATAGTCTTTGGATCTAATTTCTGTGTAAGTGCATTATGTGTTTTTGCTTTTGCTTTGCATCCCCACATGAGGTAGTGTGATGTAAGCTTGACTCTTTCCTAATCCAAAGTTTATAATTAAGGTGCTTTCTCTAAAAGATTTGCTAGGTGATCTATTGCAAATATAATTTGCAATCTTAAGAGCCCCACAAAAACTTTGGTAACTCTAAAGTACACATCTATTTTCTCACCATATTCAATAACATTATATTTTTCCTTTAGGTTATTCCACTTTTTGAGGATTGTAGAGAGTTGTATACTGAGCCTTAATGCCATCTGTTGTAAATAAAGGGTAAACGGTCAATTTTCTTGGCCTGCTTCAGTATGCTTTCCATAGAATTCCACTCCCCTATCAGATCTCACTATCTGAATTTTCTTTTCAAGCTATGTAATTCTATCTTTTGTTTTATAAATTACAAATGCTTGAAGACCTTGTCATTTCTTTGACAATAGATAAATGTAGAGTACCTAGAAAAATCATTTATAAAGGTGATAAAGTAAAAATTTCCACATATAGTCTTATATTTGAATGGACCACATATATCTGAATGTGTTAATTCCAAGAGATTTTGACTTCAAGATGCATTTTTCATCCTATTGTTAGTCAATTTTCCTTTATAACACTCAATGCAATCATTCAAGTTTGTATAATCCAATTCAAGTACAAGCTTATTTTTTCTGTAATGTTTTAAGTCTTTCTATGGGTACATAGCCTAGTCTCCTATGCCATAAATATGCAGATTTATTATTGGATAAGGTTCTTTTCACACCTTGTAACATGGTACTCTTGATTATGCCACTCCTTGTAGTATTTCTTATCTTGACTGGTGCTAGACTCATTTAACTCAGGGGGTTGGTCCTCAATCAGACATAGATCCATGCATTGGTTCAAGGTGAAATGCAATTCTAACCGTCTCTTCCACTTCTTATAGTCGTTCCAAGTTAGCATCTCAATTTGTCCCAAATTCAAAAATGTAGTACCTAACAATTATAAACGGAAAATAAATATAAGCTATGCAATATCCAATTTGTGTGTAAAACTGTATTTTAAAACAAAAGTTTAAAATTCCCTATAAAACTGTAATCAAAACAAGTAACATCTTTGTGACATAAAACTTGTAATCTTTAATATCTCAATCAACAAACTATGTTCAACACATACAAATTATAAGTGAAACAATCTAAGCTTCGGATAAGAAAAGTCTCAAAAATCAGAATAGGTTTCTGTAATCATATAGGATGCTCAGTAATCACGATAACTCAGTGAACATCTTCTTTGGAGGAACAAAATATAAGTGTTATTTCAAAATAGTTGCACAACTGTGGTTTTCAAAATGGAATTTCTTAGAAGAAAAGCAAGGTAAATTTGTTTTATGCAATATAATCGTTGTATTTCTCCTAAATAACAAAACATGGAATCAATAACATTATGTCCTGTTTTATAAAATTTATGAACATATTGATTATTAAACTGTAAATTTGTTATAATTTACGACAAGTCAATAAGTGATCTAATCATAATTTATAACATCTTGCTACATACACATGCATGATGGAAAATACACTCATACATATACATTTTCAATAGTGATAGTAATAAGAAAAATAAAATCCTACATATTCAATATGAACATAAAAAGATAAAAATTATTATTATTACTATTTCTGGAATTTGCAATAAGCAAAAAAGCTGTAAAGCGTGCTGTTAATCATCTTCTACAAATTTTCTGCAAATTTTCCCTTTATAAACTTCAAAAAATCATAACTCCCTCAATATCAAGGTTCTAAAAAGCGCCAGGCGGATCTAGGGCGGTGACCTAGCGCCTAGTCGGGGCCTAGGCGTTTAGGCACCAGGTGGTTTTTTTAATTATATTTTTAATTTTTAAATATATCTAAAATTATATATACAAAATAAAATAGTGAAAAATCATCAAATCAAACATAGTACTCAAATAAACATACAAAAATTTCAAATGTTCAATTAACAAATATACTACCAAACTATGAATGTCAAAGTTCAAGCTTATTAATTAAGAATTGCAAAGAAAAAAAATACAAAGAGAAGATTCAAGCCCTAATTGTATATAAGTTAAGGTAGCATGGTGTGTTTTACAAACTATAACTGGTCAAATCAAGCTCTTCTTGAACATCTTCTATCGATTGCAATTGTTGGCTAAGGTTTTGTTTCAATCGGAGAATAAAAGATGAATTTACTTATGATGGTTAATAGATTGTATCCTTTTTTTTAATGGCAAATTTATAACAAAAAGCAAATAAGAAACTCCTTCAAAACAGGCCGAAAAAAAA